>JAUPFM010000112.1:0-100026 GCA_033026295.1 Channa striata
AATCTACTACTCTTTCGGCTTTTCCCATCAGGGGTCGCCACAGCGAATCATCCTTTTCCACTTCACTCTATCCTGGGCATCTTCCTCTCTGACACCAGCTAACCTCATGTCCTCTGTTAGAACATCCATATATCTCCTCCTCGGTCGTCCTCTCGCCCTCTTGCCTGACAGCTCCATCTCCAACATCCTTCTACCAATATAATCACTATCCCTCCTCTGCACATGTCCAAACCATCTCAATCTGGCCTCTCTGACTTTGTTGCTAACACAGGCAACGTGCGCTGTCCCTCTGATGAGCTCGTTCCTAATTCTGTCCAACCTTGTGACTCCTAAGGAGAACCTCAACATCTTCATCTCTGCTGCTTCCATCTCTGCCTCTTGTCTCTTTCTCACTGCTACTGTCTCTAACCCATAGAGCAGAGCTGGTTTCACCACTGTCCTGTACACCTTTCCTTTGAGTCCTGCTGACACTCTTCTGTCACACAACACTCCTGACACTTTCCTCCACCCATTCCAACCTGCCTGCACTCGCCTCTTCACCTCTTTTCCACACTCCCCATCAGACTGAACTGTTGACCCCAAGTACTTAAACTCCTGCACCTTCTTCACCTCAGCCCCCTGTAACCTCACACTTCTACCTGGATCCCTCTCGTTTACACACATGTATTCTGTCTTACTACGACTGACTTTCATACCTCTTCTTTCCAGAGCAAACCTCCACCTCTCCAGCTGTTCCTCCACCTGCTCTCTACTTTCACTGCAAATCACAATGTCATCTGCAAACAACATTGTCCAGGAGATTCCTGTCTGACCTCATCTGTCAACCTGCCCATCAGCATAGCAAACAAGAAGGGACTCAAAGCCGATCCTTGGTGTAGTCCCACCTCCACCTTGAACTCCTCTGTCTGACCTACGGCACATCTCACCACTGTCATGCTTCTCTCATACATGTCCTGAACTACTCTGACGTACTTCTCTGCCACTCCCGACATCCTCATACAGTACCACAGCTCCTCCCTCGGCACCCTGTCATACGCCTTCTCTAAATCCACAAAGACACAATGCAGCTCCTTCTGACCATCTCTGTACTTTTCCATCAACAATCTCAAAGCGAAAATGGCGTCAGTGGTGCTCTTACGGGGCATGAAACCATACTGCTGCTCACAAATCTCCACCTCCTTCCTAAGCCTGGCCTCCACTACTCTTTCCCACAGCTTCATTGTGTGGCTCATCAGCTTTATCCCTCTGTAGTTGCTGCAGTTCTGCGTGTCACCCTTGTTCTTAAAGATCGGCACCAGAACACTTCTCCTCCATTCCTCAGGCATCTTCTCACTCTCTAAAATCCTGTTAAACAGACCTGTCAGAAACTTCACTGCTGTCTCTCCTAGACACTTCCACACCTCCACAGGTACGTCATCAGGGCCAACAGCCTTTCCGCTCTTCATCCTTTTCAGAGCCTTCCTCACCTCATCCTTTCTAATCTCTCCTATTTCCTGCTCCACAACATCCACATCTTCCTCCCTTCTTTCCCTGTCATTTTCCACATTCATCAGCTGCTCAAAATACTCCTTCCATCTTCTCTGCACACTCTCCTGGCTTGTTAGCACCTTTCCATCTCTGTCTTTAATCACCCTTATCTGTTGCACATCTTTCCCATCTCTATCTCTCTGTCTGGCTATCCTGTACAAGTCCTTCTCTCCTTCCTTCATGTCTAACCTGTCATACAGCTCATCGTAAGCCTTCTGTTTGGCCTTTGCCACCTCCCTCTTCACTCTGTGCTGTACTTCCTTGTACTCCTGTCTACTTTCCTCAGTCCTTTCTACATCCCACTTCCTTTTAGCTAACCTCTTCCTCTGGATGCAGTCCTGTACTTCCTCATTCCACCACCAAGTGTCTTTATCATCTTTCCTCTTACCAGATGACACACCAAGCACCTTCCTACCTGTTTCCCTGATTACCTCTGCTGTAGTTTCCCAATCATCTGGAAGCTCTTCCTGACCACAAAAAGCCTGTCTCAACTTCTGCCTGAATTCCTCACAAGTTTCTTCATTCTTTAGCTTCCACCACTTGGTCTTCTTTTCTGACTTTCCTCTCTTCTTCTTCCTGACCACCAGAGTCATCTTACACACCACCATGCGGTGCTGTCTGGCTACACTCTCTCCTACCACCACTTTACAGTCACTAACCTCTCTCAAATGACCTCGTCTACATAGGATGTAGTCCACCTGTGTACTCCTACCTCCACTCTTGTATGTCACTCTATGTTCCTCTCTCTTCTGGAAGTAAGTGTTAACTACAGCCATTTCCATCCTCTTAGCAAAGTCCACTACCATCTGTCCTTCTGGATTCCTGTCCTTTACACCAAACCTGCCCATTACCTCCTCATCACCTCTGTTCCCCTCACCAACATGCCCATTGAAGTCTGCTCCAACAACTACTCTCTCTCCTCTGGGGATACTCTCTACAACCTCATCAAACTCACTCCAGAATCTCTCTTTCTCTTCTAACTCACAGCCATTTTATGTTCACCATCACACCTTCGATTTCTAGCTTTAGGCTCATCACCCTGTCTGAGACTCTTTTCACCTCTAGAACATTGTTCACAAACTCCCCCTTCAGGATCACTCCTACTCCGTTTCTCTTCCTATCCACACCATGGTAGAACAGTTTGTATCCTCCTCCAATACTACGTGCTTTGCTGCCTTTCCACCTCGTCTCTTGCACACACAGTACATCTACCTTCCTTCTCTCCATCATGTCTGCCAGCTCTCTACCTTTCCCTGTCATTGTGCCAACGTTGAGAGTCCCTACTCTCAAATCTAAGCTCCTGCCTTTCCCCTTTCTCTCTCTGACCACGCACCCTTCTGCCTCCTCTCCTTCTTCGACCAACAGTAGTCCAATTTCCACCGGCACCTTGTAGGTTAACAGCACCGGTGGCGGTCGTTGTTAACCCGGGCCTCGACCGATCCGGTATGAAAGTGGTATGGATGACTCGCATGGTTGTACTTGGCAAAATTTTACGCCGGATGCCCTTCCTGACGCAACCCTCTCTATTTATCCGGGCTTGGGACCGGCACAGAAGTTACTGGCTTGCAACCCCTGTGGCTAGATTCTGCTGATGATATGAATATGAATTTTAAAAAGTCAGATATTGTAGCTGTTACACTATTTAAACTACAGTAAATTAAACTGTGTGTTTCAATTCTATATACAGTAAATATCAGTCAATCAGAAGGTTTTAATTAGTAGTTTTGCAGTGATTCATTTATTAACCAAACAGGATATAGTAAGAAAACTGATAATATAATATAGATGATAGAGTATAACAATGTGCCTCTGTAACAAAACTCGTAAAAATATCTTCATTCTTTACCCAGAGAGACTTTGCTTTTATTAGTTCTACATATTTTCCAACTGTGAATATACCACAAGTTTCAGGACACTAGTTTCAGCAGTTTGTCTCCTGGCTGCTGCACAAGTGACCTGGTTTAACATAGTGTTAGTTCATGGTGAGGAGGGATGTGACCAATGCAGCGTCAACTCAGTGAGTTTGGGGAGACAGGACATGTGGGGACACATTCAGCAGCTTTGACATCAACACTACATGCTGATGTCCTGATTATTTAAACTGCTTCCAAAACATTAGAACCACCTCTTCTTATAATGCACCAGAGTCTTGACTTGGTCTCAGCTCTTTAAAGTCTTGGTCTTGTTCTGGGATTGATACACTAAGGTCTCGGTCATGACTTGGTCTTGGTTCAGGTGGTCTTGACTACAGATGTAGGACACAATCTAAAGGTCTGAGTGACACTGAAGGACAAAAACTTTTACACTAACATCCAGAAAACCTGCTCATCGTTATGATAAATTAAACTCAGGCACATGAAGCATCTTCTACTTTTAAGTCAAATCTGTTCACAACATGAAGGATTAACATCATCAGAACAATAAGAGCTGCTGCTACAAATTACTGCTGATAAACACATAAACATATTAAGAGAATGATTTTTATGAACAAATCACTGAACTCACCAATTTTCTCAACACTGACTTTATTGCTGAGTTGTGTGAAGAACAGTGGATCTCCTCTCGCTCCTCTGCAGGAGTAAAAACCTCCTTCTGACACTCGGAAAACTCTGCCACGGTCTTTCTTTACCAAGACCTGAGATTCTTTTAAACTTAAACTTTTTTTACTTTATTTTTAAGCTAGTTTTACCCAGTTTTGCCTCATTGCCATATAGTTATGAAATCTCACAAAAATTAACACACTGACTCCAAACCAACAGTAGCTGATTAGAGTGAACAGCCCTCTGTATGTGACCATCATTTTGTTCTGTTAACATGATCAAAGAAAAGTAGAACATGTACACGTCTGTATGAAAGTTATACTCTGCTCTGTGAGGGTCAACGCAGCACTCTTTCTTCAGTGCTATTAAAGACAATTTTGGGCACAAATCTGGTCATTTCTGTTTATATATGAAGTATAATGTTACAGAAACTATATCATATGAGCGCAGAGGCTCTCATGTTAAAATATCATACTGTTTATAATATTATATTAGCTAGAAGCAAAAAAAGACAGTTGTTACCTTCTGTATTTCCGTAGATGAGTGTGGTTGACACTGAAATAAAGTTTAAAACCTCATCAAACATGATCAATCTGACAGCAACTCAAAATCATAATTAGCAATCTTTATGAGATAACATTATTGAAAGCACATGTTTCAAAGTATGTACATTATTGAATTATTTACATTCAAAATCTAGACATAACAGCAGCTTCGCTTAAAACTGTACAAACATTGGTCATAGATGATTGTTCTGTTATGTATTTAGCTTAGTCCTCCAGCCTGAACCAAGACAAATTAACAACCACCAAGATTCTTATTAATCATCATGTTAGTTAGAAAACATGAGTTTGTGTGTGAAAGTCAATACATTGATAGAAAGTGACTGATGTACTCCTACCCACAGCATCGTGTGGGATTATGGATGTGTCTTCTTTGTTGTCACGGTGATGTGGTCACATTGGGGAAGGCAGAACTAGTTATGTTAACTAGAGGTGGGTTTGTTTGTAGAAAAGGAATTTCATTAGATTTCATTATATGCACGTGTGAGATTTATTTTGAATATTTAACCTTTTCAAACATCACAACTGTGCTACGGTCGAACAAATGTCAGTAACATATTGTGATACATCACTTAGAAGATTGTGTTAGTGCCAACTACACCCCAGAGTTTCTCTGATGGATAATTGACCCAAAGAAACTGAAAAAAATCTACAATTTACTTTTAAATAGTTTGTTCGTCTCTGTGAATTTACCTTTGAAAAGCTTCTTTCAACATACTGAACTTCTCTATACTCTGTACTATCTACACTGAACTTCCTGTACATGACTGGACAGATAAACATATATTTTTTAATTATGGCATCCTTTAGATACAATTAAAGGAACAATGCAACATCTAGTTATTGTTAAAATATCATATATAGATTTCTATAAACTACAAACAAACAGAAAAGGACAATTGTTACCTTCAGTATTTCCGTACATGAGTGAACTTGACACTGAAATAAAGATTAAAAGCTCATCAGACATTAACAGTCTCACAGAAAAACAAAATCATGATAAACACATTACTTTTAAAATACTGAGTTTTAGAAGATACAGTTATTGTTCATCAACAGTTTTGTGAGATGACATTATGTATATTATTAAATAAGCCAACAAACCTGGAAGAACACAAAAAATTATTTATCAGAGTTAGAAAAGTAACAATAAAAACACATTTTTTGTGTGAAAGTCAATAGGTTGATAGAAAGTGACTGATGTACTCACAGAATAATGACAGTACACAGAACAACGTGTGTCCCATCTTCACATGCAGAGCAACACTGTCACTCTGCTGTTTGTCCTTTACAATAAAACATGTAACACAGCAAAGACACAAACAACAAAGACAAGTTATGTTTTATAGAAATGCATCAGAAAAAGTGCAGCCTCTCTGTTCTTCCTTCCTTTTTATCCTACACACAGTCATCTACCACAGTTTTAACCACAACATATTTACTGCATGTTCACACTTCCTGTTCACCACTAAAATACAACAAGTTGTGTAAGATCTACATTTTTTTTATAAAAATTACATTACTTATAATAAATTAGCTTATTTCATTTGTAAATTATCAAGCAATTTAATTATTGCCTAATAATTTATTTACTGGTGCATGTTATACAGTGTATAACACAGTGACTATGTTGTGAGGAGCTGGTGAGTTTTACAACTCAAAATAAATTTACCACATGGCAGAGAAACACCGAGACAGACAGTCCAAGACAACAAACAACAAGAAAACTGAAAAAAATAGAACTTGCATTATTATCATTTTCCGAATCAGTAAAGTTCCCCCATATTTGTTCTGAACAGTGTAATGATGGTGGATTTTCCTATAGAGAAAATTATTTAGAGAACAAAAGCAGAAATTCTCTGTTTGCGATTCAACAACTACAGTCCCATGAACCTTGAGACGAGCTAAAACTGACTGTTGGAGCTTCGTGATCTTGTGTCTTCCTGCATATACTGAGTTTCTCATCCACTGCATAGAAACCACAGTTACTATGTTTTACATTCAGCAGGTCCAAATATAGAGCGTCAGTTTAAACTAATATTAGAATCCATCTGTGTGAGTGTTGTGTGAGTGTTAAAAGGTGTTAATTTAATCTATGATCAGATGTTTCAGTCTGAGGTATGATGCACGCATCGCACAATAACAGCAGAATTTGTTGCCACATGTCCTGAATTAACATTGATGTTTATCAGTTGTGGGGACAAATTCTCTTCTAGCACTTTTTGTGTCTTTCATCTGGCCTTTGAGCTACAAGCCTGAAAAATACATTAAAGTGTTTGTAACTTAACTGGAAACTGTAGTTTGTTTTACCTGACATTACTACAAACTTCAGGCTTTATTGTAAATGCATTAAGGGACAAATCTTCAAATCAACAAAACTGAGGTAGCACCATTAGTTTATATAAATGTGTGTTACTGTCACGGCATAGATCAGACATTTACACACCAGAGCAGAAAGACGACGTGTCAAACACAACACGTGCTGTCAGATGTTTATCAGTGGAACAATCCGAGCTAAGTGTCCGAACTACTATACACACACAATGCTGATATTAGTAACATGATGTTTTAGCTACTTGTATGATTCAGTTATGAAACTTGGTGTATAAGTGTTTTATCATATTTAGAAACACAATAAAATAAGATGATTATTAAATAAAGGAATAAGAAAGGATTGTGGTTTATTTTGAACAAAGTTTCACAACTTTGAGAAGAACAGAGAGGATTGACTCCAAGTCTCTTAAAGATACTGTATATCCACACACATGTAGACACACACACACACACTATCATGGTGCATCAGGCTGGTATGTGCTGGATTGTCTCATACGCTCCTGCCTGGTATTTTACACCAATTTTGTCAAGTTTTGTTCAGTGTTATGCCGCTGGTCTAGAGGATCCCACGCTCAACACAACGTGCTCTCCCACTCTTCCCATTCCCAAGCAAAAATCAAATGGCAGCAAATGATTTGTTTCAGAGGTGAGCGACACACAAAACGACAAACAAAACGCTCTAATAAAAACCCTCCTTACCTTATTGAAATAAACCACAGAATAAAAGACAGAATGTATAACTCCTAATCCAAAACAGAAAAAATATTAAAATAAAAGGGCTTCTCTCTCTTGTATTGAGGCTACCAGGAGCTGAATATTTAGTGATTTTAGTGAATTGACACTTATGTGCACACGGACAAAGACAAAGTTTAATACCAAACACTAAATATTAAATATTATAACACCAAAGCTCTAAATATTTTCTTACAGAGTCAACATCACAGTGCTGGGTTGGTTTGGAGTGACACAGGTGGAGACATCCGGGGTATATGAAGATTGTAGGAACATCTCATCCAATCAGGTGGTTGAGGCGGGAAATAAGGACACAGATTCCCGTCAAAGAATCCGGCTCGGGAGAAGACGTGTCGTTTAAGGTTAAGGTGTCTTTATTGATCCCACAACGGGGAAATTAACATGTTACACAGCTCCCAGATGTACAAAGCAACAAGAAAGTGCAAG
Source organism: Channa striata (assembly GCA_033026295.1). NCBI lineage: Eukaryota > Metazoa > Chordata > Actinopteri > Anabantiformes > Channidae > Channa > Channa striata. The sequence goes on from JAUPFM010000112.1 coordinate 8,144, forward strand.
TAATGTGCAAAAAATTAAATTCGAATCAATTTAAAATATATACAATGTATAACTAAGTTTAGTTGTTGATTACAGCCCAGCTCAGTCTCATTTGGGCAGCGAGGGTTGGCCAGGTGTGTGTCTGTGTGTGTGTGTGTGTGTGTGTGAAAGGAGGAAGCAACAAGGTGAGCGATACGTCATCATGTCTGTACGAGCTACGGCAGAATATCCAGGTGGCTCCGAGTGACGCAACCTTAACTGCAGCATTTAGACACTAGCAACAGTTGATGTCATTATGTTTATCAGGTTAAAAATCATAACAATAACTCACATGTTTGATAGACGTACATAAACAGTAAACACGCGCCACACGCTCAATTGTCCCTTAATTGTCCGTCTGTCCGTCACCACGTGACCGACAGAGTTCTTCCGGCTGTGGTACCTGGGTGTCATTACTAACTCCGCCCGCCAGAGGGCGCTGTTGAGCTCCCCACCACAAATCTAGATCTAGAAGAGGATTATTAGTTTATGACTGTAACCTGTTGGAAGAAATTCACACTGTTTTGTATTTAACACTTTAGCTGTAGAGCTGTGAGACTGTGGCTTCTTCCAACAGACTAAACCCATAAAATTAGTGAGACTGAAAGTGTCGACTCGTTTAATACCTACAGTGCAGGTGAAACAGAGAAAATTTATGACAATTGAAAACATGCAAAACTTTGAGCAGTAATTTAATAAACATAATACATAGAAATGTATACAAACACAAAAAACAATGATATTTAATAATATAATGCTAAGAGTATCACACATATAAGTCACATTTTATACAGTATTTATATATATATATATTTTTTTTAATATATATTTTAATTGGCATTAGCTTATTAACAACAAATAAACTGCTTGCATATATAATACATACAAAAGATACACAAGTAATTAATACAAAAAATAGTAAATGATCTAAACGTAATTTTTCATGATCTGAAATAAAACACTGAATCTGATGTTTGGACAGCTGAGGTTTTTGCACAATAATGTAAACGCTTTTTAGTCTTGGATGATGTTTGTTGTTGTTGTTGTCATGTGTTTCTTGTTTTACTAATGAAGCAAACTGCATCTTGTGTTTTCATTGTGTAATTTTTGCCATACGCATCTTGTCGCTACAGGCAATGAAAGACACCATTCATGTCTCAAAATACCTTTTTATGAACCTGAAAAATACACAAATACAAAACAAAGGAAAAACAGAAACACATAAAAAAACATTCATGTTTTTATGATGGTGTTAAGAGACAATTGGTAATTGAGTTTATAATAATAACTTTAACTGTCCTTTGTAATCAGTTTCACCAAGTTTCATGTTGCTTCTCATTACGTGGCAATTTTATTTAAACAAGAGAAAATATGTGAAAATATTATAGAAACATTTTCTTGTCTAAATCTAGTTAAGATCATATTTAACTTGTTGGTGTTATTCCTGAGATATGTTTGTTTAAAATAAAGATGAAACACGGTTACTTCTTATTCTGGACTGGAGTGTTTAGAACTACAAAGACCAGCAATTATGTAACAGGTGGACATGTCTTCATAGTCTTCAGTGGACAGATTTAGTTTCAGTACCGTTGTTGTGAAGACACGTTAGCTGGTCCACACAACTTCAAAAGGATTTTTGAGGGTAAAGAATGAATTTTAGGGTCTGGGTTAGAATTAGGTTTTGGTTAGGGTGAGGGGCTTGGGATCTATATCAGTGTGTGTGAGTGTGTGTGAGTTGAGGGATTTCACTATAAGCCAGTACACACTGCAGTGTATTGTGCAAAGGTGTGTGTATCTGGATGTTCTGTATCTTGGTTTCTCAGACATGTTTCAGGCCTCACGGAGTCCTTCTCTCTGTGACTGTATGTAATCATTGACTTGTGTTGTTGTCTGTTTCTTCTTCTGTGTAGGAAAAGTGTGTGTGTCCATTTAACTCTGTGTTTCCCCAGTGTTCAGGACCAAGGTCTGTGCCAGGTGCTGCTGCCTTAAGGCTGATTGTGGTTTTGTGAAAAGGCTGAGGTGAGTTTTGCAGCCTGGTAGTGGTGGCAGTGAACCACTACAGGACAAAGCTGAGAGGAGACAGTCAGCATGGAGTCCTGCACTGGTACTGGTTTCACTGGGACACAAGTCAATGACTTTGTCACTACTTTGTGGAACTTGTGCAGTATCTGATTGTTTAAAGTCCAACTCTCAATTGTTTTCAATATTTAATGATTGAAATAATACAGTAAAATTCTGCACATTGTCTCATCTGGTTTCAAACGTTTCAGGCCATTGGCTGGTGTTATTTTCTGTAGCTATTACGAATTATTAAGAATACAATAAATCTATTGAGTAAAATGTATTTAATTATTCATACCCAATTTCCTGTAGTAACAATATTTGTACCTGTGGTTGAATCTGGATTCACATTGTTGTAGTCAGAGTTTTCCTCTGTATCATCACGTCTCCCTGTGTAAAAAAAGTGTTTTCAATATATCTTAGTTTACAGTAGCAAGGCTTTAATTTATTATTATTATTCAAAAACATGTTTTTATATGTGAACTGACCTGTTTTTTTCACGAACATTGTTGAATTTATTTCTTTGTCCAGCTGAAATATAAACATTGAACATACATGTGAGATATACTTTGATCATTCAGTTCTAGTCATAAAATGTCATATTAATCAAAGTTTATACTGAACCACTTTGTGTGTTTTGAAAGCCTCTGATTGATTCATACACAGAAACATCACCTACAAATCAATAACAATCCACAAAAAAGTTACTCAAAGCAGAAGGTTAGAAAAAGTTATGAAAGTAATAAATTTTGAGTCTGACCGTGGAGAAGAGAGGAGTAAACTTGAGTTTGACTCTGGTGGACTGTTTGCTGTGTAGCAGATTCTTGACTGATGATCAGAGACTGAATGAACCTAAAACCCAAAGAAAATACTGTGAATTTAGTTCAAAACATGGAAACAGTTGTGATCTAAAGTGGAAATTTGTTGTCGTTACGTTTAGATCGTCTCTCCTGAAATGACACATCTGTATGTAAATGTTTGGTTCATGTTTAAATGATGGAAGTGTTGGACCAACCTGTTCCAACACGAAGCTGTAAAAAAAATACAATCAATATTGTTTTGTATCAAAATAATTTAATGTAATTTCAATTCTTTCATGTCACAAGATCCAAGTTCATCAGTGATTTTCAGTGAATCATAAACAAGAAAAGTTCCCACCTTTTATCTTCCTGCAGTAACACAGCAGCAGCAGCAGCAGGAAAACAGTCAGTGAAATTCCACTAATCAACCCAGTGACAAATGGGACAGTAGATGAACAAGTTTCAGACCTGGAGCCTGTAATTATAAATCAGCATTGCCAAACATTATTGATAAAGTGAGGAGCAGAGTCAACAACATGTCTTCACAAAAAGACACATGAACATATTTATACTGCAGATGGATGTTCAAGCTCACAGTTCAGAGTTACTGAGTCTCTAGGACTCGACCATGATGTAGACACACTGAGGACAGGTCTGGATTTATCTGTTGGGAAATGATTTTTCTCCTAGTAAACACATTTTCCTTTTAGTGACACTGAGAAGATCAGAGTGACTGAATCCATCTCACCTGTAACTGTTAACCAACTCTCGTCATCCATTCCCTTATGTCTTTTAAACATGCTTGTAGTTTGATTAATTGATTTGTTTCATCAGGTTTCATAGATAGATATAACTGCGTGTCATCAGCTGAGCAGTTAAATTTTTTTGTTTTCGAATAATGTTGCCAAGGCGAGACATATATAGAGTAAAGAGTATTGGTCCCAACACAGAGCCTTGTGGAATTCCATAACTAACTTTTGTGTATGTGGAAGATTCATCATTAACATGAACAAATTGGAATCTATCTGATAGATACGATTTAAACCAAGTTAGTGCTGTTCCTTTAATTCCAATAACATGTTCTAGTTTCTGTAATAATATTCTGTGATCAATGGTGTCAAATGCAGCACTAAGATCTAGCAGAACTAGTATAGAGACAAGTCCGTTATCTGAAGCCAGAAGAAGATCGTTGGTGACTTTAATCAGTGCAGTTTCTGTGCTATGATGAACTCTAAATCCTGACCAAACAAGTCGCTTCTGTGCAGGTGGTCACATAATTGCTTTACAACTACTTTTTCAAGTATTTTAGAAATAAAGGGGAGATTGGATATTGGTCTGTAATTTGCTAAAACACCTGAATTTTTAAGTAGAGGTTTGATTACAGCTACCTTTTAGGCCTTTGGTACATATCCTGTTTGTAAAGATAGATTAATTATATCTAATACGAACGTGTCTAATAAGGGTAGAGCATCTTTGAGCAGTCTAACTGGAAAAGGGCCTAGCAGACATGTTGCTGGTTAGATGCCATAACAGTTTAAGTTAACTCAGCAAGGTCTATGGGCACAAAGCAGTCTAAAAGGGACTGAGGACTTACTGATGATTCTAATGTTGTATTTGTGGTCAGGGTCTGGTTAATTTTATTTCTAATAGCTATGATTTTGTTTGTGAAGAAGGTCATGAAGTCATTGCTACATAGCGTTGAGGGAATACTAGTTTCAACTGAACTATGGCTCTTAGTCAGCCCGGCTACCGTGCTGAAAAGAAACCGGGGGTTGTTCTTGTTTTCCTCTATTAGTGATGAATAATAAGCTGTTCTGGCTTTACGGAGGCTAATTTGTATAAGTATAAACTCTTTTTCGAGGCTAAGCGTGATTCTTGTGAGTGAGTGGAACGCCACTTCCTTTCTAGTTTTCGTGACGCCGGCTTTAAATTGCGGGTTTTTGAGCTATACCACGGAGATCGCCTGTTCAGAATTACTGCCTTCGTTTTTAGAGGGGCAATAGTATCAAGTGTAGAACGTAAAGATGCTGCATAATTATCAGTCAGGTAATCAACTTGTACAGGAGTACAGTTAATGAGGCTACTCTCAGTTATATCGGTACATGTTGAAGTAAATGATGAAGGGATCATTTCCTTAAATTTGTTCACAGTGTTTTCAGATAAACACCTACTGAAGCAAAACTTTTTTCTAGCTGCTGTGTAGTCCAATAAACTAAATTCAAATGTTATTAGAAAGTGGTCAGAGAGAACAGAATTATGAGGAAATACTGTTGATTTAACAGTTTCAATGCCGTATGTAAGGACAAGGTCTAGGGTGTGACTAAAACAATGGGTTCTTTAACATTTTGAGAGAAACCAATTGAATCTAATAATGAAGTAAATGCCATGTTGAGGGAGTTACTGTCAGCATCTACATGAACGTTAAAATCGCCCACTATGACGGCTTTATCTGCACTAAGCACTAAGTCGGCTAGAAAATCTGAGAATTCAGTCAAAAATTCAGAATAAGGGACTGGAGGACGGTACACAATAACAAATAGAAGTGGATTTTGAGTTTTCCAAATTGGGTGTGAAAGGCTCAGAGTGAGACTCTCAAATGAGTTATAACTATGTTTAGGTCTAGGGTTTATTGGTAGGCTTGAGTGATAGATTGCTGCTACTCCTCCACCTCGGCCTGAGTTTCTATGAACATGATAGTTAATATGACTTGGGGGGGTCGACTCATTTGTCGAGAGGCGTGTAGGACTGGATCTCTGTGTCCTAGACTCAACTCTGGACTGTCAAACTTTTGGTTGTCTAATAAAATCAGCCGTATTTTTGATAAGACTGAGGCACCATCAAAAGTAGGATGGATGCCACCTCTCCTAATCAGCCTAGGTTTTCTCCCAAAACTTTTCCAATTATCTATGTAGCCCACATCGTTTGCTGGACACAACCTAGACAGCCAGCTATACATGTCATCACGGATCAGATGATTATTGTATTATTAGACTTTTGCCTGTTGTTGTCATGTTACTTCATATTTAATTTCCAATTGCAGTTAGTCATTGAACAGACACTTTGATCCCAAACAAGTAAGGAGCAAACATCAGGGGCATGTTGGGGTTCAGTGTTTTGCCCAAAGACACTTCAGCATGTGACCACTGTCCACTACTCAGTTTGATCTAGGTATTAAAGTTCATAACAGGATGTTGACACATGGATGTTTCAGTGAAAGAAATGTACAAAGTGAATCCAACATACTGTGGACAGTGATGTTGACTGAATTACTGAACTCTCCTGATCCAGACTCACACCAGTACACTGCAGTACCAGACCGGGAGGTGGAGATTTTACACGTGGATCCAGTCATTGTCCCCCAGTAGGAGCAGGGAGACAGAGGGACGTCCTCAGTGAACCTCCTCACTGTCCACTCAGTAGAGTTTCCCTCACAGCTCAGAGACACAGAGTCAAAGTGTTGAACTCTGTCAGGATTCACTGTTAGAGACGCTGATGGACCAACATCTGGAAAATAACATGGTAGAAGGAGTGAAAAAATAATAGAAATATTCAAAGAATAGAATGACGTCACTAATACTTTTGTTTAATGGTTAATTATTTTTGTTATAAAATGTAAGGCATTCAGACACAAAAAAGTTATATTTGTTGATTATAGAAGTTTAACCTTTCTCTCTTCTACAGAATATGTAAATGGGCATAAATGTCCAAATACATTTATATACCTGTGCAGACAAGCTTCGTAACAAACACAATTTTGACTTACATACGGAAGAAGAAAAACCCAAACAAACCTCCAGACCAGACAAACTGTGGTTCACTGTGAGCAGTGTAATACACTGGGTCTCCTCTTCCAGCTCTACACACATATCCTGCTGTGTGTGTCTGTCCATGAAGGACGTAGGAATTGTGTCCAGTCCCAGTGTCTCTAGCAGGTAGCAGCTCATATCTGTAGGATTTGTGTGACAGATCAGGAACAGCCTTATACCAGTAGAACCTCCATCCTGCAGATGGATGTTCAAGCTCACAGTTCAGAGTCACTGAGGCTCCAGGACTCAGCCATGATGGAGACACACTGAGGACAGGTCTGGGTTTATCTGTTGAGTCAATGAAAACATGTTAGTGTGTGTTGTTGGTGGATCATGTGCAGCTTGTTCTCTGTGTCTGTCCTCTTACTATAATTAGAGATTATAGGTGTGTTATATGAAATCTATTTACAAATGACATGAAATATGATTGGACTTACTGTCAGATACTGTCAGTGTGATGACATCACTCCACCCTGTCATTTTGTGTTCAGCGTTTTTCATTCTGCCCTTACACCTGTAGTTTCCACTGTGGGATGAAGACACAGAACTAATCCTGAATTCCGTTGGATTTGATGCTTTGTTGGAGGTGGGTGTTTCCCATTCATACTCCCACTCATCACCTCCTTCCTGGATCTCACATCTGACTGTGATCGACTCTCCATCGTATATTTTACTCCAGTTTGGATGCAGAGTCACAGTCGCCTTGTTTGGGACTTTACATGTTCAATAAGAAAAGACATAAAGACAAAAGGTTAAAATAAAATTACAATAATCATGTTTTGTCCTTGATTCTTATCCTGAATCAGATATATACAAAAGATATGTTTGACATTGAATGTTTTTTTTACTAAACTCACCAACTGTATCAATCCTCACTGTCTGGCTGTTCTGTGTGTAGTAAACTGGGTTTCCTCTTCCTCCTCTGCAGCTGTAGATTCCTCCCTGTGAGACACTGATTCGTCCATTCGTGTGGGAAACAGCATCTTGTGTCAGAGGTTCAAACAATCTATCACCTCTGTACCAGTGATATGTCCAACCAGATGATGGGTTCACAGAGCAGCTCAGGGTCACGCTGCCTCCTACTGGAATATCACTGCTGTCAGCTCTTATTTGGGCCTTTGGTTTAGCTGATGTTGAGTTTAGAACAAACACATCAAAACATAATTACTGTCACTATTAATGACGACAATTTAAATCAGTAGAAAATAATTGGTAAACAGAAATAAAATTTCATAATAAAACAATTGTACCATTTTTTAATATTATCACTGTGATCAGTATTACGATATTTTTAAATATGATTTTCTTTTAATACCATTTAAAACAGCATGAACTGTAACAATTCTAAACATAATATTTGAATTTGTCAGATGCATGTAACTTGTCAGCTGTAGTCAACGTAATAAAATACAAATACAAACAAACATAATAAAAACTATGTTTCTTTAGTGACTGATGAACTATTTTGCTGGCCACGTCCTTCATACCGGACCGTTTGCTCTTCCTACCTGTTCAGGGAATTATTCGCTGATATACAAAGAATTAACACGTTTTATTGAACAATGGAAATGGAGGATCAGCCGATGTCCAACTTTAACTGGTGATTCTGATTGTCTGCTGATATTCGCATGTGTGAGCCACATGTGTAGTAGCTGTGGTTTTTCAACACCCTTTGCCGAAAAACCAGGACATAAATAATACAATATTTGAAGTTTTTTTGTGATCAGCATTTTTCAAACAATATTCTAGTTTCTAACTCAGTGACATTTAAAAGCTTCACAGCAAATTTGTGCAGATAAACTTTTATTTTGTCTTTCCTTTCCGTGGTTCAGCTGCACTTTTCACCAGTTCTAACATTTAAATCCAACATCAGTGGTTCACTAATATTAACTGGTATTTCTTCCACCACTGAGCATTTAAGACCATAAATCACACTACATAAATATATACATTTAATTATCCACTACACAGACATATTTGACATATTTGACATATTTTAGATATTTGATATATCAGAATTGTGCATGAAAATGCTGAGCTTCATCAGAAATATGATCGTATGGAAAACCAGACTAGACGAGATGAGCATGTCTTTTATTATATGCCTGAATCAGTGGAAGGAAAGTAGGAGATCATGTCATCAAACATCTTGACCTGAGTAGAGCCAAGAGTGATTTGCTGCTGATTGAACGTGCTCACGTGCTGGGAGAAGATCAGCTGGGTGAGTGAGACCGACGGTGGTTCACTTCACCAGGTGGAAGGACAAGGAAGAGGTTCAACAGACAGCAAGTCAGAAACCACGAGAATGTGAGAGCAGAGCAGAAATGAAGTTAATGGATCAAATGGATGAATTACAGTATCGGAGGACTTCAGCGCTCGAGAGAAACGGAGACAGATGGTCCAGAATGTGCAAACTGTCCTTCAAAGTCAAACTAAAGCACTGATGTCACTTCATTTGACAAACTGTTACACAGGATTTTGTGAAACCAATGTCTAACAAAGAATGTAGGTTATTAGGTAACAACATCTTTCTTGGTTTTACTTTACTATTTTCCTGAAGGATCCACATCATCATTAGCCACTTTTATTTACCAGACTCCCCCTGGTCCAATGAACAATCTAAAAATATTTCAGACGATCAGGGACTAGAAAATTTTACAAAGTTGTTATTTGATTCAAAATTTGACGCAGACGCTAGTTGTTCTTCGTAACACAATATTTAAATACCATGATGTTACAACATTTAATTATGTGGAAACTCTAGAGACTACTACTACTTCTCTTTCGGCTTTTCCCATCAGGGGTCACCACAGCGAATCATCCTTTTCCACCTCACTCTATCCTGGGCATCTTCCTCTCTGACACCAGCTAACCTCATGTCCTCTGTTAGAACATCCATATATCTCCTCCTCGGTCGTCCTCTCGCCCTCTTGCCTGGCAGCTCCATCTCCAACATCCTTCTACCAATATAATCACTATCCCCCCTCTGAACATGTCCAAACCATCTCAGTCTGGCCTCTCTGACTTTGTTGCTAACACAGGCAACGTGCGCTGTCCCTCTGATGAGCTCGTTCTTTATTCTGTCCAACCTTGTCACTTCTAAGGAGAACCTCAACATCTTCATCTCTGCTGCTTCCATCTCTGCCTCTTGTCTCTTTCTCCCTGCTACTGTCTCTAGCCCATAGAACAGAGCTGGTCTCACCACTGTCCTGTTCACCTTTCCTTTGAGTCTTGCTGACACTCTTCTGTCGCACAACACTACTGACACTTTCCTCCACCCATTCCAACCCGCCTGCACTCGCCTCTTCACCTCTTTTCCACACTCTCCATCACACTGAACTGTTGACCCCAAGTACTTAAATTCCTGCACCTTCTTCACCTCAGCCCCCTGTAACCTCACACTTCTACCTTGCTCCCTCTCGTTTACACACATGTATTCTGTCTTGCTACGACTGACTTTCATACCTCTTCTTTCCAGAGCAAACCTCCACCTATCCAGCTGTTCCTCCACCTGCTCTCTACTCTCACTGCAAATCACAATGTCATCTGCAAACATCATTGTCCAGGGAGATTCCTGTCTGACCTCATCTGTCAACCTGTCCATCAGCATCGCAAACAAGAAGGGACTCAAAGCCGATCCTTGGTGTAGTCCCACCTCCACCTTGAATTCCTCTGTCTGACCTACGGCACATCTCACCACCGTCATGCTTCTCTCATGTCCTGAAGTACTCTGTGGTACTTCTCTGCCACTCCCGACATCCTCATACAGTACCACAGCTCCTCCCTCGGTACCCTGTCATACGCCTTCTCTAAATCCACAGAGACACAATGGAGCTCCTTCTGACCATCTCTGTACTTTTCCATCAACAACCTCAAAGCGAAAATGGCATCAGTGGTGCTCTTACGGGGCATGAAACCATACTGCTGCTCACAAATCTCCACCTCCTTCCTACGCCTGGCTTCCACTACTCTTTCCCACAGCTTCATTGTGTGGCTCATCAGCTTTATCCCTCTGTAGTTGCTACAGTTCTGCGTGTCACCCTTGTTCTTAAAGATCGGCACCAGAACGCTTCTCCTCCATTCCTCAGGCATCTTCTCACTCTCTAAAATCCTGTTAAACAGACCTGTCAGAAACTTCACTGCTGTCTTTCCTAGACACTTCCACACCTCCACAGGTATGTCATCAGGACCAACAGCCTTTCCGCTCTTCATCCTTTTCAGAGCCTTCCTCACCTCATCCTTTCTGATCTCTGCTATTTCCTGCTCCACAACATCCACATCTTCCTCCCTTCTTTCCCTGTCATTTTCCTCATTCATCAGCTCCTCAAAATACTCCTTCCATCTTCTCTGCACACTCTCCTGACTTGTTAGCACCTTTCCATCTCTGTCTTTAATCACCCTTATCTGTTGCACATCTTTCCCATCTCTATCTCTCTGCCTGGCTATCCTGTACAAGTCCTTCTGTCCTTCCTTTGTGTCTAACCTGTCATACAGCTCATCGTAAGCTTTCTGTTTAGCATTTGTCACCTCCCTCTTCACTCTGCGCTGCACTTCCTTGTATTCCTGTCTACTTTCCTCAGTCCTTTCTACATCCCACTTCCTTTTAGCTAACCTCTTCCTCTGGATGCAGTCCTGTACTTCCTCATTCCACCACCAAGTGTCTTAATCATCTTTCCACTTTCCAGATGACACACCAAGCACCTTCCTACCTGTTTCCCTGATTACCTCTGCTGTAGTTTCCCAGTCATCTGGAAGCTCTTCCTGACCACACAAAGCCTGTCTCAACTTCTGCCTGAATTCCTCACAAGTTTCTTCATTCTTTAGCTTCCACCACTTGGTCTTCTTTTCTGACTTTCCTCTCTTCTTCTTCCTGACCACCAGAGTCATCTTACACACCACCATGTGGTGCTGTCTGGCTACACTCTCTCCTACCACCACTTTACAGTCACTAACCTCTCTCAAATGACATCATCTACATAGAATATAGTCTACCTGTGTACTCCTACCTCCACTCTTGAATGTCACTCTGTGTTCCTCTCTCTTCTGGAAGTAAGTGTTAACTACAGCCATTTCCATCCTCTTAGCAAAGTCCACAACCATCTGTCCTTCTGGATTCCTGTCCTTTACACCAAACCTGCCCATTACCTCCTCATCACCTCTGTTCCCCTCACCAACACACCCATTGAAGTCTGCTCCAACAACTACTCTCTCTCCTCTGGGGATACTCTCTACAACCTCATCAAACTCAATCCAGAATCTCTCCTTCTCTTCTAACTCACAGCCAACTTGTGGAGCATACCCACTGACTATGTTCACCATCACACCTTCGATTTCTAGCTTTAGGCTCATCACCCTGTCTGAGACTCTTTTCACCTCTAGAACATTGTTCACAAACTCCCCCTTCAGGATCACTCCTACCCTGTTTCTCTTCCTATCCACACCATGGTAGAACAGTTTGTATCCTCCTCCAATACTACGTGCTTTGCTGCCTTTCCACCTCGTCTCCTGCACACACAGTACATCTACCTTCCTTCTCTCCATCATGTCTTCCAGCTCTCTACCTTTCCCTGTCATTGTGCCAACGTTAAGAGTCCCTACTCTCAGATCTAAGCTCCTGCCTTTCCCCTTCTGTCTCTGACCACGAACCCTTCTGCCTCCTCTCCTTCTTCGACCAACAGTGGTCCAATTTCCACCGGCACCTTGTAGGTTAACAGCACCGGTGGCGGTCATTGTTAACCCGGGCCTCGACCGATCCGGTATGAAAGTGGTATGGATGACTCGCATGGTTGTACTTGGCAAGTTTTACGCCGGATGCCCTTCCTGACGCAACCCTCTCTATTTATCCGGGCTTGGGACCGGCACAGAAGTTACTGGCTTGCAACCCCTGTGGCTAGATTAATAATAATATTAATAATAAATACTGGAAATAAATTAGCACATCACAACCATAACAAATATATGACTTACGTGTCACAGCCAGTGTGAGGGGTTTACTCCACTCTGTAGAAGCAGACGATTCCTGTGTCTTTGTGCCCTTACACATGTAGTCCCCACTGCTGGACACACGGAAAGTCCAGGACTTCCTGTTTGTCCTGTGTGTGGTTGACCTGCTTTGTCTCCATTCATACTCCCACCCAGTGTCTCCACCGTCCTGGATCTCACATCTGAGGGTGATCGTCTCACCACTGAACATCTGAGGCCAGTTGTGTTTTAGAGTCACAGAGACAGAATTGGAAACTAATAGATACAAATAGAATCATCAGATCAACAGAGAAACTTCACATGTAGAAACTGTGATCAGGAATGGATGTTTTTTTTATCACCAACACAATAATAAACTCACAAGTTATTTTAATGGTGACGTCAGAACTTATATCAGTGTAAAAACCTGGTCGTCCTCTTCGTCCTCTGCACCTGTAGATGCCTCCTTGTGAAACACGGATAATTCTGTCTCCTTCACCAGCTGTTGTGATCTGAGCTTCTTTAGAGTCTGAGGTTCGTCTGAACCAGTCATATTTCCAGCCATCAGAGACGTCTACAGAGCAGCTCAGTGTCACGCTGCCTCCTACTGGTATGTTTGTTGGTCCTGGTGTCAGTGTGGCCCTGGGTTTGTCTAGGAAAATGGAAAATAAAAATGACATAAAACATGAAATATTTGTTATGTTATCGTAGGTATGTACGTTTCCATTATAACATTATGAAAACAAACTGAAGGTCCACACTGTTTTTTCGTGGTTCTTTTTGTATCATATTGTCCCAAATTTGTTTTCAGGAAAGGAAAATAATCTGTGATCCTGGTCATTGTTTCAGCTGTAGCATCCAGAGACAACAAGGAGGTAGATGGAGCCTGCAATAAACTTTCTTTATAAAACATCCAGCAAAAATCACAGTCACAGGTCACAGTTCAACATAATCCCAACAGTTCAGACTCGTCTCAGCAGCCTGATGGTTCACATGTAAATCTACAGTGTTCCAGAAAACGTGGCCACATGTCACGATCTCTCTTTTCCTCCTTCATGTCTTATGATTTCTGTATTTCTACACTGACTGAACGTAAAATGCTGCTTTAAATAATATATCATATCTTTTACACAGTCAGCGTTAGTAAATATTACGTCTTTGTGTATTATTGAACGAACTGAATTTGAATTTTTTAAGTTCTTTTGAAACAAATAAATTAAATGTCTTATTGTTTATTAAGTTAAATATGTAAATTTCCCAATGTGTATTGTACACAGAAAGTTACTGTATGTGTTTAACTTTTATATTAAGCTGCATAAATATATTCTAAATATACAATATTCTAAAAAGTTTCTTATTTTTATTAATTTGCTCCAAAATTTAAAACAAACTGAATTTAGCTTTAAGTTGCCAGGATGGAACATCATTACTGTTTTCTTATTTACACAGACAAATGAAAACATCATAAATCATTTTTGTTCTAAATGAAACAAGGTCCAACTCACCTGATACTGTCAGTGTGACGACATTACTCCACTCTGTTGATGAGTGAGAGTATGTTTTACCCCGACACCTGTAGTTTCCACTGTCAGACTCAGCTGCTCTGTCAATCACATATTCATTGTGTGTTGGACGTGTCTTTGACTTGGCTGGTGTCCATTCATACGTCCACTCAGTGTCTCCACCTCCCTGGATCTCACATGTGAGAGTGATTCTCTCGCCTCTGAATATCTGATTCCAGTTGGGCTGCAGGGTCACAGATGCTCTGGCAGCTGTTCACATCAAAAACACACAGTAAGAATAAAACTATAACCACGAGGTTGTTATGCATTTTCAGAAAATGTAATAAAAAATAATAAAAAAATAATAAAAAAAATAATAATCATCCAAAAACTGACATGCAGCCGTAAACTCTTTAATCAAGAAACCCTGGTACTTCGTGATGACAGTCACCTCAGAAAATGAGATTGTGGTTGAAAAGTTAGTTTTCTTTAGCAATTTCATTCAAAAAGTAAAACTCTGTCATGGCTCAACTCTTCGTTTCCACTTCCTTTACTGGACTTCCTGTCCTGGCCTCTGTTCACACTCCAGCCTCCAATACAGCTGTGGTCTTGTTTGATCTGGTCTCTGAGGGGGCGGTCGGACAAACCCCTTATCATGTCCCATCAGCCTCTGTCCATGGTCCAGACCAATTACTACAGAGCTCAGCACCGGACTCCAGTCTTGTGAATTTTATATCCTTAGTCCCAGTCACCTGTGATTTTTGTTGGACTTTTATTTCGGGACTTTGGATTTCGGACTTTGAACTCTAGATAGATATAATGTGCTTCCTCCCTGGTTTCCACCTGACTTCTCTTGTTCAGAAATACCTGCCATTTATCTCTGGTTCAACTTTATTTAACCCTCCTGTTATGTTCCAAAAAGTCAATATTTAGTTCAATGATGTTCTTTAGTGTTCACAGATCATGGTTTAATAGGGATAATTTTTACAAAAAAAAATCATGTTAAAGCTTTTTCTAATGTAAACTGAAAAGGCCTACATATAAATTACAATACTTTTATATGCAATTGAGTTTTTAAAAAATTATTTCATATTTAAATTTCTTCTTTTTTATAGAGTGATGTTGATAAATTAAAATGAGACACCTCTTGTGTGTGTGAGTGTGAGACAGGGGTGTATCCTGTCTTATAGTTTCAAAGCAACAAATAGTATTTGATCTTTCTGACTCTTTTTAGCCTCTATTTTTTCTGCCGGGTCAAACTGACCCGAACAGTAGCTACAACAGTAGCTTTTGAAATATGTAACCTCCCCTACATGAAAAACATGTAGGGGAGGTTAGAAAAATGTGAACTGAACCATTTTTTTTTATATGTTGATTACGCTAAATAAGCCAAGCAGAAGAATTTCCAAAGTGAAAAAATACTTTTAAGTATTCTTTAAAAAAAAATGTTTACTTTAAAATGGGTCAATTTGACCCAGAACATAACACGAGGGTTGATTATCAATATCATTCAGTGTTTGTATCTATAAACATTAAAAAAACATTTTCACAAGCTTCCTCCTGTGTCCTATATTTCTGGGTTCAGTACCTCAACCCTGACAAACTCATGATCACTACAAGCAAAGTGAAACATTTCAGAAACATAGTTTAACTTTAACCTATTTTTGGGGCCTTCCACAATGTTTAGCTTTTGTTCAGGCTAGTTCCTGTTAGTTACATCAGGCCTTAGGCTGAAACCTGGAGAATATTTAATTTCCTGAAGGCTGCACTTTCAATAAATGGATGATTTTTATTTCTTTAAATGAACCTTGTAAAACTGTAAAGAAATCTAGCACAAAATAGCCATAAAGTAAATCTGTAGGACATGGGACACATGGTCCCAGCAGAGGGACAAAGCTTTCTCTCCTAAACGTCTTGCAGCCATTCAACAAATTCCAAAACCTCAAAGAAAGACAAAACAGCTCGTGAGTCTCCTGGGAAGGACATTATAGACAGTGGATTTCCAATTGTGCTCAGAGAAGCGCTGCTGTCCAGTACGACACATGGGAAAAACCTCACAGCCCATGATCAGCTCACATGGACACGGGAGGGAAGAAAGAGCATCTGATGAGCTAAAGTCTGCAGCCACACTAGACTTTTCAATTCAAACCCTCCTTCTGCACGTTTTCATCTAAACTGGATCCTGTTGCTGCCGGATTTCCACTCAGGAGCAGCCGCAGAGAAGCCAGTTCTAGCATCGTGTGGGATTATGGATGTGTCTTCTTTGTTGTCACGGTGATGTGGTCACACTGGGGAAGGCAGAACTAGTTATGTTAACTAGAGGTGGGTTTGTTTGTAGAAAAGGAATTTCATTAGATTTCATTATATGCACGTGTGAGATTTATTTTGAATATTTAACCTTTTCAAACATCACAACTGTGCTACGATCGAACTAAAGTCAGTAACATATTGTGATACATCACTTAGAAGATTGTGTTAGTGCCAACTACACCCCAGAGTTTCTCTGATGGATAATTGACCCAAAGAAACTGAAAAAAATCTACAATTTACTTTTAAATAGTTTGTTTGTCTCTGTGAATTTACCTTTGAAAAGCTTCTTTCAACATACTGAACTTCTTTATACTCTGTACTATCTACACTGAACTTCCTGTACATGACTGGACAGATAAACATATATTTTTTAATTATGGCATCCTTTAGATACAATTAAAGGAACAATGCAACATCTAGTTATTGTTAAAATATCATATATAGATTTCTATAAACTACAAACAAACAGAAAAGGACAATTGTTACCTTCAGTATTTCCGTACATGAGTGAACTTGACACTGAAATAAAGATTAAAAGCTCATCAGACATTAACAGTCTCACAGAAAAACAAAATCACGATAAACACATAACTTTTAAAATACTGAGTTTTAGAAGATACAGTTATTGTTCATCAACAGTTTTGTGAGATGACATTATGTATATTATTAAATAAGCCAACAAACCTGGAAGAACACAAAAAATTATTTATCAGAGTTAGAAAAGTAACAATAAAAACACATTTTTTGTGTGAAAGTCAATATGTTGATAGAAAGTGACTGATGTACTCACAGAATAATGACAGTACACAGAACAACGTGTGTCCCATCTTCACATGCAGAGCAACACTGTCACTCTGCTGTTTGTCCTTTACATTAAAACATGTAACACAGCAAAGACACAAACAACAAAGACAAGTTATGTTTTATAGATATGCATCAGAAAAAGTGCAGCGTCTTTGTTCTTCCTTCCTTTTTATGTGACACACAGTCATCTACCACAGTTTTAACCACAACATATTTACTGCACGTTCACACTTCCTGTTCACTTTAAAATACATTAACTTGTTTTAGGTTTTTTACTGGTCCATAAACTAATTTAAAAATGATATTAAGCATATATATTTTTCACATTTATAGAATATAAAACCATTGATTTCCATCCTATTAAATCCTGCAGCCTAATGTTTGTTACTGTTGTGTTCATACAGAAACATACACTGACAGTATTTTTAAAATGTGTTTAAATCTTTAAAGAAAACATGAGTCATCTGTCAATTCACGTTAATTTTAAATGGGATTGAAATTAAACCATGAGGCGTCTCAAACAGCCCCATCATTAGACAAAACACATCATTAAAGAAAATACTGACATCGTCACTGTTTAAACGTTTGCTCAGCCTGAGATTTCTACACTGTGTATTTCCTCCTTTACATCGGTGACAGCTTGTGGTCTTTCCTGATAGTTGTGGATGAGACACTTTATTTTCTCAGGGGTAAAACTGCCCATTGTTCTTGGCAAACAGCCTCCAGCTCCTGTAAATCCTTGGGCTGCCGCTCCAGCACCGTCACTTTTTCTCCTGTAGCCACTGGCAGGTCAACTCGGCCTTGTGGTTTGGATCATTGTCATGTTGGAATGTCCATGTGTCCCACGTGCAGCGTCCGTGATGATCGGTGCAAATCGTCCTCCAGTATTTTCTGATGACATGCTGCATTCATCCTGCCATCACACACCCCCAAACATCAGAGATCCACCTCTGTGCTTCACAGTCTGGACGGTGCACTTTTCATCAAAGGCCTCGTTCACTCGTCTCCAAACACAGTGTTTGTGGCTGTGACCATAAAGTCACATCGATCCAAATGAAGGTTTGAGGTTTGTCTCGGTGCTGTTTGGTTACAGTCACATGACACTTGAGACGAGCTAAAACTGACTGTTGGAGCTTCGTGATCTTGTGTCTTCCTGCATATACTGAGTTTCTCATCCACTGCATAGAAACCACAGTTACTGTGTTTTACATTCAGCAGGTTCAAATATTCAGCATCAGTTTAAACTAATATTAGAATCCATCTGAGGGCACGTGTAGGACATGTCAGTGTTAAAAGGTGTTAATTTAATCTATGGTCAGATGTTTCAGTCTGAGGTGTTATGCATATATATATAATATTCTCTTTTAGCACATTACATGTTTTTTATGTGGCCTGTGAGCTGCAAACCTGAAAAATGGAGTAAAAATGTTGTGAAATGGAAACTGTAGTTTGTTTTACTTGTTGATTCAACTTCAGCATTTATTGTAAATTTATTAAAATCAACTAAACAAACTTGCACCTTTGATTTATTCACTTTTTGGCAACTTGAGTCTAAGAAGAAACAAACTGTAGCAGCTGAAAGAAACAAATGTCCATTTCCTTTTCACACATGAAGATGTGATACTGTCATAGCAGGAATTAGACATTTTCACACCAGAGCAGAAAGACGACGTGTCAAACACAAACACATGTTGTCAGATTTAAGCAGAGCGCTACACACACTGAGCTAAGTGTGAAGTATAGAAATGTACAGCAACTATGACAGAGGTCCACAGTATTCAAGATTCAAGATTCAAAATTCAAAGATCTTTATTAATCCCATAGGGAAATTGTTTTGCTTTGTTACAGCTGATCTCCGTGTGAAAAGTAGAAAAGCAATAAAAACACTGGCAGACAATAAACAAATACAAACTGCTGATCAATAAGTAAGAAAAAGGGAGGGACTGTCCAGGGTTGGGAGGAGGTTGGACAACATTGTCCTCCCTCAGAACTGAACCAGCCGTCCTTCTTAGTTTTTCCAGTCTCTTCATATCGCTGCCCCAGTGAACCACAGCACTGGCTTCCACAGACTCATGAAACATCTGTAACCTGGTGCTGCAGATGTGGAAGGACCTTAGTCTCCTTAGAAAATACAGCCTGTTCTGTGTTTTTTTTGTCTGGTCCAACTTATTGTCCAGGTGGACACACAGGTATTTGTACTCTGAAAGTACAGGAGTCCCAGACTTCCTGAAGTCCACCTCCAGTTTCTGTGTTTTACTGATGCTGAGCTGGACATGGTTGTGCTCACACCAGTTAACGAAGCCGTCCACCACTGACTGGGGATCTGTGATGTCTCCACCCTGGAAACATCCCACAACCGCAGAGTCATCAGAAACCGTCTGAAGGTGGCAGGACTCTGAGTTGTACCTGAAGTCTGGGCTACACAGGGTGAGGAGAAAGACGGGGAGACAGAACTGTCCCTTGTGGATCAGCTGAGCTGCAGGTCACAGTGTCAGACACACAGTTCTGCAGACGGACGTCTTGGGTCGGTTAGTGTCCCAGCTTCACATGCAGAGCGACACTGTCACTCTGCTGTTTGTCCTTTACATTAAAACATGTGACACAGCAAAGACACAAACAACAAAGACAAGCTTATGTTTTATAGAAAAGCATCAGAAAAAGTGCAGCCTCTCTGTTCTTGCTTTTTTGTGTGACACACAAGACAATTAAAAATGATATTAAGCATTAGTATTGTAATTCATTGTAGGATGTCAGGTAGTATTTCGAATAAAGAGACACTCAGATCCCTCCACATTTTCCTTTCAGAAAACTGTCCAATCATTCCGCTGCATCTACCCGTCAGGACAGCAGGAAATGACGTCCGTGAGCTCACAGACTACAGCTGGTCCTTCCTGGTTTTCGCTGTCCCTGCCCTCAGGGACAGTCAGGCTGAGAGAGAGGCGGAGCCAAACTGCTCGCAGCTCAACTGGTCTGAACCTGTGAACTGGCCTGTACATTAAAGTTCATATTTTCAAATATTAACAGACATATAAAGACTTTGCCGTTGAGCAGAAGCTGTTCACCTGTTATACAAAAATACCTTGTCAACATTTAACACAACTTCTTCCTCTATGATTTCAGACAAATCAACATGATGGATGATTAAAGGAAACATGAGACCAACACTGTCACTCTGCTTCTGAGAAATGCAAGAAAACACACAGCAAAAAGAGAAAGAAAATAATAAGACAAACTGTTTTCATCTTCCCCTTATGAGCAGCAGACTCAGCCATCTACCACGGTTTAGACCACAACACACTTCCTGTTGACACTTCCTGTCCACCACAAACTTTATACTTTACATCTGGTTTATTGTACAAAGGTTTTGTGCCTGGTCCATAAAAGTGTCAAACTAAAATGATACTGATGAAATATAATGACACATTTCTGAAAATGTTTGACATTTGATCAATTCCTGATCGAAGTGTCTGGATTTAGGCACGAAAGCCACTGACATTGTGTTTAGAGGAAGATTGTGCAAGTGTTTCACAGCAGTTTCAACACAGTGTTGTGGATGAAACATCTTCCTCTAACCAGCTGCTGTAAATACTTAAACACAACCATCATATGCTTTAATAAAACTGCAGTAACACAAACTGCAGGATCATAAAATGTACCAAAATACCAGCAGAAGTTATTTCTAGATTTTCTAAACTAACTTTGATGTTTGAATATAGGTGGTGTCAGTCTTGATGTGATTTGTATGTGTATTTTATGAGGCCTGTGAGATGAAAACTGTAGTTTGTTTTACCTCATGTTGTCACAATAAATGCAGAAAGGGTGAAACCATGAAATCATAAAAACAACAGAATGAACTGTTGTTGAAGGTGTTTTCTTCATTGTTTTATACAGTTTTCTTGTCTCATGTTTCTTATATCAGAAACAGGAAGTTTTCACTTCCTTTTTACACAATAAACAGTTTTCCACCTGGTGGAATAGTGGATGGTGGATATTTGTTTCTCGCTCATCGTACTGAATAAACTACAAATCAATAAAACTATTTTATTATCAAAAGCTCTGAACCCACTGACCCTGGGGTCCATGGACCACTGCCTTACCAACTTACACATCATCATTCATGCCAGTGACACTGTGGCCTCACTGGTAACTAACGGATACACACGGTACTGAAAATCAACACGTGGACAAACTCACCACATGCTGGTGTAGAGGAAATATATATACACAATATAGAAAATATGCCTAAACCTTTGCCCACATCAACCCACCTTGCTCCAGGATGTAGCTCACAAAAGTATAGAAAAAGGATTAAGCAGTGTAGCGTTTCTGCATTAACTAAATAATATAATAATGAAATTTGACACATGCTATAACATCCATCCATATCTGTGAACACGTATCCTGTCCAGGGTCCCAGGGACTGGAGTGCCTCCCTGCTGTCATTGGACAAGGGGCAGGTTACACCCTGGACAGGTGTCCAGTCTATGTCAGGGTCAACACAGGGAGACACACAGACAGACACACTCACATTCACACCTTCGAGTAAATTTAGAGTCCAGTTAATTTAATTAACTAATTAATTCATTAACCAGAGGAAACCACGCAAGCACAAGGAGAACATGCAAACAGAAAGGACGCAGGTGGTCGGGGTTTTGAACCAGCAACCTTCCAGCTGTGAGGGGGCAGCACTAAGCACTCCATGGTAAAACACATAAAGATGATAAAAGTATTAAAAACATTTAACATATAGACAATGAGGTCTCCAGAAGTAAAATCATCACTATTAGTAACTTCTGTATCTGACACTGTGACATGAGTCTCTGCACTGAACTGGAACCTGCAACACAACTGCCCCTAAATCTACCACAAGTACGTGGTTATGGAGACGATTCAGAAAGACACAATATAACTGTTAGTGTGTCTGACTTTAGTTGTTCTGGTGTTTGGAGTAAATTCATGAACATTTTTAATTGTCCTGCAATGATAAGGTTGCAGGACAATTAAAGAATGATCAAAGCTCTCAACTGCCCGAGGCGACAAAAGTACAAAACTTTACCGAAGAAGAAGTACAGTACATTCAGAAACACTGATCCCAGGTCAGGATAAAAGCAGCAGAAACACAACATGTTAAACACTGACCTGTGACATCAGTGAGAATAAGGGGCCTTTAAATAACACATAATGAGAAACATACAGGCAACATCGAAATTAAATAGAGCCGACACTGTGATTTTGTGAAATTATTTTTTTTAATTTTCAATCACCAAGATACACTGTAGCTCTGTGCAACCAGTATATATACTGTAAATATAGTTTTAATGAAGGAATGAACAATTTTAGGTTTATATTTAGAGCCAGTGAAGCTGTTGTATCTATACAGCTGGCTCATATTTTCATTACAGCCTGGTTAGGTAATACAAATGAGAAATATTAGTTTTATATTCATAAGGTAGAAACTCTATTCAGCTGAAACATTATCGTATACTTGATGTTATAGTGGTCGGTCTTTCCTGAGGTTCAGTTGATGCCATCGAAAAGAGAAACACAGAGCTCAAATTCATTGCAAAACTCCCTTGCAAAAAAAAATAATAACAATAATAATAATAAAAGAGCACTTACGTGTTCGTGATATTACAAAAGATGAAGTACAAACAATATAAACTACACAATACCAAAACACTGAAAAAATAATTGTATAATGTTACGTCCTTTCCCGGGATCAGAGGAGGCAACATATAAAGAACGATGACCACACAAATTAACCCACAATTTCCATTCCTTAAAAGACAAAAAATACATAACTAAAAAATAAACTAAAACAACTAAACAAATCCCCAGCCTGGGGAAGAGAGAAAATAAAAGCTGCCTCTGTGTGCGCATGTGTTCCCCTCCTCCTGAACTACTGCCTCCATTTATCCCTCATCCTCCCTCCACCTGAGCACCGACTGAATTCAGGTGTGCAACAGGTCGAGGGAGGGACCTGAGGGAGAAAAAGAGAAACAGAAACATACGTGACAATAATGTATAAAATTAAATCCATGGGTGAGATATGATGAAAGAAGAGGTCCAAGATCAGAGGCCTTCTTATTCTGGAACTGAAACAAAATCACAATTATTACGACAAAGGAAAAGAAAAAGGAAAGAAAAACAAAGGCATAACTCTGTCCTGAAGTACTGAGAGTGTTTCCAAAGATTCATATTTCAGATCATGTTTGGAGTTTGAGACAGTCACGTTTTTACCAAAGCGGCAATAAAATAATGTACGAACAAACGTTGTTGAGAAGAAGCTTGTTGTTTCTACCACAGTTTAGACAGATGCTCGTCTTTCACTTTCTCAAAGATCAGTGAGGTATTTTCCAGGCTGCATGACTCTGATCTCTTTCATTTGTCTTGACGCCAACAAATCCTGTCACTCAATAACTTTTAACTCTGCTGCCGTTCTGGGTTTTACCACGTTAACAGATTTAAACGCACAGCAAGAGCTTTGCGAGGCTTCACAAATGAACCTACAGACGGACACAGCTGTTCCTCTTTCCACCGTGTCAACACCGGCTTTGGCACCACAATCCACAGACGTGCAAAGTTCATTCATCCCTGTTTAAAGCCACATTTACCGTTACATAGGCCACAGTCTGTGGGAGAAAAGCTTCACTTAAAAACAAATCAATAATCATCAGAGAGTTTGTTTGTCAAGATACTGATATGATAAGTTTCAGCTTTTTCAGCATTGCCTGAAAAATCCATGGAACCAAAATGTTCAGCTGATAAAGGAAACGTGTGCTAGTATTTCACTTTCTAGTATCTTTGATCCTTTTTAAAAATAAAATGTTTTTAATTTTTCTTTTTTTTCGTGGTTAATCTCTTCCGCTTTGAAAATTATTTTAGACCGGAAATGATTTTTCTTAAGTAATGCAAAGACAATTTATCTTTTTCTGAATAAGCTGAAAAAAAATGTCGCTTCCTTTTCTTCTGGTTGTGCAAACCTCAAAGCCAGTTAGCCTCAAAGCAGCGTTATAAAACCCATGTAGTTTTCATGCTGTGCCTGCTGAAACTGTGACTTTCCCCACAGAAGATGATCTCTGTTATTCCTTTACCCTTTTTAATTATTGGTGGCTGTTACTACTTATGAATAATTATGAATAAATATGTTAAATTTCCCTTGCAAATGTCATTTGAACAGCAAAAATACAAAAACACTGTATTTTTGACTGTAGTAGTAACAACATTTTTACCTGTGGTTGGATTCACATTGTTGTAGTCAGAGTTCTCCTCTGTATCATCATGTTTTCCTGTTAAATCATGATTTTAAACATAATTTTTCAATCTTAATTTTAATATTTAAAATGAAATGTATTTATGATTTATAAATGATTTTTTCCATTTCATGTTAAATAGCTTGTTGACTTACTCATCTTGACAAGAGCTTTACTGAATCTGTGTAACATTATCATATTCGTCTGATTGTGCAACTTAAATATGAAGATTGATATTGATTATTAAACACAAGTATAAGTTTATACTGTACCACTTCCTGTGTTTCCAAAGCCTGTGATTGATTCATACACAGCAGCATCACCTACAGATCAGTGAAAATCAATAAAAGAAACACATTTTTCACCTTAAACAGTCGTCATCTAAAATAAAAATGAGTCTGACCGTGGAGAAGAGACGAGTAAACTTGACTTTTACTCTGGTCGACCGTTTGCTGTGTAGCAGAATCTTGACTCGTGTTCAGTGACTGAATGAAGCTAAAACACAGAAAATACTGTGAATTTAATAAATAACATCATAATGTGCAAAAATGTTTGTGGTTTAACGTGATTGAAGAAAATGTTTTTCTAACCTTTTCCAAATTGGAGCTGTAAAAAAAAGCACAATCATTATTAAACAACATTGTTTTGTATTTAAATCCACAGCTTCATGTCATCATATTGAAATTATCAGTGATTTTTAGTGAATCATAAACAAGAAAAGTTCCCACCTTTTATCTTTCTGCAGTAACACAGCAGCAGCAGCAGCAGGAAAACAGTCAGAAAAATTCCACTAATGAACCCAGTGAAAAAAGGGCCAGTAAATGAAGAACTTTCAGGCCTGGACCCTGAAATTATAAATCAGCATTAAGAAACTTTGTCATGTCATTCAGGAAACAGGTAATTTTAAGGCAGAAAACAGTAAAATCTTTATTTAGTGAATAACCAAACTGCTGATTGAGTGTTTATAGCTGAACAAGATTAATTTTTAATTTTTTATTACACATATTTTTTGCCACTTTGGCTCCATTGTAAAAACCTGCTACTACTGGTCAAAGGGAATTCAGTGTTATCACACGTCTGCCTGCACAGTGGGTGAAACTATTTCAACAAATGATTTACTGATCTGTATGAGAGGGTGAGTAGAAACTACATCTTTGGGCATAAAAGTTGGAGAACTTTGTTGAGATTTTTCATGATTATGTAAGATATTTGTGAATCTCAACCCTCAGTCAAAAACCTTTAGAAATGAATATCTGTGCTGCAGTGCTGTTCACACAGTTTGGTCAAACGAGGCTTCGTCTCCACAAATTTTTTTATTGCGTGTTTGTCGCTGAAGGCTTTCAGGACCAAAGGGGGAGTCCAGCATCGCAGGACACTGTCGGAGTCTTTTGGAGCTGAGAAGTGGAGCTCCCTCCTAATTTGTCAAATGTTTCACGTGTGTGATCAAATCTCCAATGAAACTTCACCACGTGGGAATTGGAGCCACAAAACTGTGCAAAGTGGAAACTTCACCATGAGAACAGGACTTGTGAGATTGACCATGTTTAAAGGTCTCGTCCACACACAACGTTCACCACGTGGAAACTGTTGTCAGTCTAACGTGTTTCAGTGATTCAGAGTTTGTCAGACTCACTGTGGACAGTGATGTTGACGGCACTGCTGAACTCTCCTGATCCAGACTCACACCAGTACACTGTCACACCCTCCTGTAAGCTGTGGACGGTGCACGTGGACCCGCTCATTGTCCCCCAGTCATCACAGCGGGACAGGAAGCCTCGATCAGTGAACCTCCTCACTGTCCACTCAGTAGAGTTTCCCTCACAGCTCAGAGACACAGAGTCCGAGGTGAAGTGTTGAACTCTGTCAGGATTCACTGTGAGAGACGCTGATGGACCAACATCTGGAAAATAACATGGAAAAGTTGGTCACTCAACACTGTGGTAATGAAAGAGCACGGTGCAAATATTCCATCAGTTTTAGATCTTTTTTCAGACCTTTGTTTGGTAAATATTATCATATCACCATCACAAACACTTCACTGATGTAAATACTGATATGGATGGAGCAGAGACATTAATTACTGTCAGCTGCTGAATTCTTTGACCTATATTCACCTGCCTGTCAGTCATACAGACGTGTTTGTCTCAGACTAAAATATGTTATATCCAAAGATTTGTATCGTATTAATCTGACTCTTCATAGCTCTTTGTTTCCATTGTTCATCTTTGCTGCGTGCTGATAATCTCTGTTTCTGTGTGTAATCTGTCTGTGAACCTGCCTCAACACTGACACATGTCCAACTGTCCTGTCTGCTGGGTCAGTACGAACAAACAGGTACGAGCAGTAAGATGAGACCAAATATCTAAAATAATGTGAGACATATTTGGTTGAATATATTCATATTTAATCCATTAGGAAAAAAGTTTATTTATTAATATGGACATTATTAATGTTATACGATATTTTGGAGAGAAACCAACTGACCTCCAGACCAGACAAACTGTGGTTCACTGTGATCAGTGTAATACACTGGGTCTCCTCTTCCAGCTCTACACACATGTCCTGCTGTGTGTGTCTGTCCATGAAGGACGTAGGAATTGTGTCCAGTCCCAGTGTCTCTAGCAGGTAGCAGCTCATATCTGTAGGATTTGTGTGACAGATCAGGAACAGCCTTATACCAGTAGAACCTCCATCCTGCAGATGGATGTTCAAGCTCACAGTTCAGAGTCACTGAGGCTCCAGGACTCAGCCATGATGGAGACACACTGAGGACAGGTCTGGGTTTATCTGTTGAGTCAATGAAAACATGTTAGTGTGTGTTGTTGGTGGATCATGTGCAGCTTGTTCTCTGTGTCTGTCCTCTTACTCTAATTAGAGATTATAGGTGTGTTGAAATATGATGGACTTACTGTCAGATACTGTCAGTGTGAAGACATCACTCCAATCTGTTGAAGACTGTTGTGCAGTTTTCATTCTGCCCTTACACCTGTATTCTCCTCTGTGTGATGAGGAAACACTTCTAATGGTGTAATTCATTTGTCCTGGAGGTTTCACTGAGCTGCTTGTTGTCCATTCATAGTCCCACTCAGTGTCTCCTCTGTCCTTCATCTCACATGTCAGAGTGATTGTCTCATCAGGGAATATCTGAGTCCAGGTGTGTTGCAGAGTCACAGTCGCCTTGTTTGGGACTGTTCAAACAGAAAGAGACAATAAAAAGTAAAACACCATCAAACTAAATTATTTTCATCATTAATGTTAAAATTCAAGTTAATGCATCAAGTTCAAATCACCAATGTTGTTGATTCTCACAGTGTCACTGTTCTGTGTGTAGTAAACTGGGTTTCCTCTTCCTCCTCTGCACCTGTAGATTCCTCCCTGTGAGACACTGATTCTACCCAGTGTGGAAAAACCAACATGTTGTGTGGTCAGAGGATCAGAGGATTTATCACCTCTGTACCAGAGATATGTCCAACCAGATGATGGGTTCACAGAGCAGCTCAGGGTCACGCTGCCTCCTACTGGAATATCACTGCTGTCAGCTCTTATTTGGGCCTTTGGTTCAGCTGATGTTGAGTTTAGAACAAACCCATCAAAACATAATTACTGTCACTATTAATGACGACAATTTAAATAAATAGAAAGAAAATGACTTTATCCATCCTATGTGTAGCCAATGTTCACCAATAATGAATAAAAAATTTAGATGCACGTTGAATAAAATGTCAGCTGTAGCCAAAACTAAATATGACAGAAACAACTGCATCATAATACACCACTGCACTAATAAATGTTAAACCAAAGAAGAACTCATGTCACCACCACTGTAAATCTGAGACCTGCTGGGTTTTCTGCTCACAGTGAACTTAGTGGAAACAAAGTTACAGTATGTTTACTGTGATTATTTCTTGCATTTCTTATATTGGATTTTGATGTGATCGGTCACATGACAGGAGGAAGAACTAGTTATAGTTAACTAGGTCGGGATTTGTTTATAGAAAATGGTTTTAATTATATTTCATTATATGCATGTGTGTGAGATTTATTTTAAATAATTTACCTTTTTTAACATCATAACTGAGCTATGATCAAACAACAATTACTAACCTCATGCAAAGTGATTCACTACTCTACTTATTCAGACTTACTCCCTTTACTGCATTTCTCCATAATTTGTTTATTTAATGAAAACAACTGTATTAATGAACTTGATGAATGAAGACAGGACAGATGTACATATATTTAAAAAATTGCATTAGATTTTCCAACTTACATGCTACAGTCAATGTGACGGCATCACTCCACTGTGTAAAGAAAGAGTTTCTGCTCCCTCTACATCTGTAGTTTCCACTGTGGGACTCAGTAGCTCTGATGATCATAAATTCCTTCTGATTTCCACGTGTGTTGTAGTTGTTTCCCATCCATTCATACTGTAAGTCAGTGTCTCCACCTCCCTGGATCTCACATGTGAGAGTGACGCTCTCACCTCTGAATATCTGATTCCAGTTGGGCTGCAGGGTCACAGATACTCTGGCAGCTGTTCACATCAAAAACACAGTAAGAGTAAAATTATAATCACCAGAATAAACTTATTTGTAATAATTTGCAAGGGCATTATTCATGTTCAGCCCTGTTTAGTACATTTATTAAGAAAATAAATTTCATTATAAGAGCTGTAAGAACTAAATCAGTAAAATTAGGGATAAAAATCTAACGTTGTGGTAAAAAAGTTCTTTAGCAATTTCATTCAAAAATTAAAACTCATGATCACCACAAGCAAAGGATACTCTAGATTGCATAGCATAGTCCTCCAGTGCAACAGCAAGGAACCTTTATGTAGGTTCATGTCTTCGTGTCTTTTACCTCCCACATAAAACAAATCTTTAGAACTAGTTCTGAAGATTCTAAAAATAGAAATGGAACTTTTCTATCTATTGGTACCAAAGCGCTTTATGCTGAAATCCCAATCGGACAAACATTGATGGGGGAAAACGTGATCTGCACTCACAAGAAGAAACTATGCTGGGATACAGTGTCTTGCTCCAGGCCACTTACACATGTGACGGTAGTAACCAAAGCTTTTTTGGAAGCTTCCTAAAAATGACTCAGCTCCCAAAATGATTCAGACCTGGACAAACCCCGAACACAACTGAACATGTTTTATCTTAGACTGGTCTCCACTCCCCCGACCCACAAAGCTGGCAACAACCTAGACCTCGTTCTGATCCAGAACTGCACTGTGGACGACGCTGCTTTCACTCTTCCGCATTTGTTCGATCACTTCTTCATTCAGCTCACAGTCTTCATCCCTACACCGTCACATTCTCCTACCGCACTGGTTATATTCTGTCTTAACCTCAGATCTCTCAACCCGGAACGGTTCTCTTCGCTGGTTTCTGTAACGCTGCCTTCTTTCCACCCTCGACACAGACGTGGCCACCGACAGGCTCTGCAATACGCTTTCATCCTGGCTGGACAGTCTCTGCCTGACAACCTCTGGACATGCTCGCCCTTCAGCTTCCAACTCTTCACTAACAAGGTGGCAGCCATCAGCTCCCAGTCCTCTCCACCAGATGACATCCAGCTATCTACATCGAGTGACGCATCACGCTTCACATTCTCAACCCTGTCAGAGACGATGTATCCACTCTGCTGTCTGGATTCAATCCCCTCCACCCTTCTTCAAGCTCTTGTACCTACACTAATACCAACCATTACACAGATCATCAACGCTTTCCTACCTCGTTCAAGCAGGCCCAGATTACGCCCCTGTTGAAGAAGCCTTCTCTTGACCCCTCCCTTGTGGAGAATAATAGCTCAACATCTCTAAGACTGAAGTTCTAGTCTTCCCAGCCAAACCTTCAACACAACATCAGCATCAACATTGGATCGGCCAGAAATCCATGGAACACATCGCCTAGGTCTATAGGTTGTGTAGATTTGCTCTCCACAACATCAGAAAGATCAGACCCTACCTGTCTGAGTACACAATCCATATCCTTGTGCTGGTATTGATCATATCTCGTCTGGATTACTACAATCCACTGTTGATGGAGTTACCAGCATGCATGACCAAACCCCTGCAGATGATCCAAAATGCGGCAGCACGCTCTTCAGATCTCAACACTGGCTTCCTGTGGCTGTAAGGATTAAGTTCAAGGCTCTGTCTCTTGCCTACAGAGTGGTCAACTGTACGGCTGCATTATAAGATGAAAACAAACTGCAGGTCCGCAAATAGTTTTTTCTTGTTTTTTGTAACATATTGTCCCAAATCACACATTTGTTTTCAGGAAAGGAAAAAAAATCTTTGATCCTGTTCATTGTTTCAGGATATTCTATTAGCTGTTTCAGCAAAAAGAAAAAAAATTTTTTTTTGTTAAATTTACCTTTGTATTCACATCTTACAATAAACATGAATAGAACGAATTAATAAGGCTGTTGGTTGGTAAATATGGTAAAACACTGATGACTCACCTGAAACATGTAAAGAGACGTTGTTGCTGCTCTTTGTAATATATGATTCTATGTGACGACCAAAGCACTGGTAAACACCACTGTGGCCTGTAGAAAGACTTGATAATGTGAAGAGTTTATGTAAATTATACTGAAGAAATTCTCGACCGTCTCTGTTGATTCTATAAAACCAGTCAGTGTCTTTTCCTTCCTTCATGTCACATATGAAGGTCACTGACTCTCCAGTAAAAAACATGGACCAGCTGGACTCAAGGGTCAGAACAGCATCTAAAAGCCGACAACACAACAGTTAGAAACATAAAACATTATTAATACGAATGTTTTAATTACAATATGTGAGGAAAGATAAAGTATAAAATCTGAGCTAGAAAAACATGCATGAATTGTAGATTCAACTTATTAGGGTTATTTCTATTAAAGCAAAGAACAATGTCAGTATGTCACTGCTGCACCATGAAACAAAACTGAACAGACTAAAAATCAGAAGATTAAAATATGATTGTGACTATGAAGTGATCTAGAAATCTGCTCATAATATGAATATGAATTTTTAAAAGTCTGATATTTTAGCTGTCCTTCTTTTTAAACTACTGTAAGTTAAACTGTGTATTTCAATTCTATATACAGTAAATATCATCACAGTCAATTTGGGGAGACAGGACATGTGGGGACACGTTCAGCAGCTTTGACATCAACACTACATGCTGCGTGCAGTTCTGTTCACAGCATAATATTATGTCCAAAACATTAGAATCCTGTATGAAAGTTATACTCTGCTCTGTGAGGGTCAATGCAGCACTCTTTCTTCAGTGCTATTAAAGAAAAATTTGGGCACAAATCTGATCATTTCTGTTTATAAATGAAGCATAATGTTACAAAAACTATATCATATGAGCACAGAGGCTCTCATGTTAAAATATTATACTGCTTATAATATTATATTAGCTTGAAGCAAAAAGAAAAGGACAATTGTTACCTTGTGTATTTCCGTAGATGAGTTGGGTTGACACTGAAATAAAGTTTAAAATCATCAGACATCATCAATCTGACAGCAACTCAAAATCATAATCAACAAATTTTATGAGTCACCATTATTGGAAATATATTTTTTCAATGTATTTACAATTTTTAAATTATTTACATTCAAAATCTACTTTAGCTAAGAGCGAAAACTGTACAAGCATTGGTCATAGATAATTGTTCTGTTATGTATTTAACAAAAATTAACAACCACCATGATACTTATTAATTATCATGTTAGAAAACACGAGTTTGTGTGTGAAAGTCAATAGATTGATAGAAAGTGACTGATGTACTCACAGAATAATGACAGTACACAGAACAACGTGTGTCCCATCTTCACATGCAGAGCAACACTGTCTCTCTGCTGTTTGTCCTTTACATTAAAACATGTAACACAGCAAAGACACAAACAACAAAGACAAGTTATGTTTTATAGAAATGCATCAGAAAAAGTGCAGCCTCTCTGTTCTTCCTTCCCTTTTATGTGACACACAGTCATCTACCACAGTTTTAACCACATCATATTTACTGCACGTTCACACTTCCTGTTCACCACTAAAATACATTTGCTTGTTTTAGTTTTTTTACTGGTCCATAAACAAAATCAAAAAATGATATTAAGCAAATATATTTTTCACATTTATGGAATATAAAACCATTGAATTCCATCCTATTACATCCTGCAGCCTAATGTTTGTTACTGTTGTGTTCATACGGAAACATACAATGACAGTATTTTTAAAATGTGTTTAAATCTTTAAAGAATCATCTGTCAATTCACGTTTATTTTAAATGGGATTGAAATTAAACCATGAGGCGTCTCAAACAGCCCCATCATTAGACAAAACACATCATTAAAGAAAATACTGACATCGTCACTGTTTAAACGTTTGCTCAGCCTGAGATTTCTACACTGTGTATTTCCTCCTTTACATCGGTGACAGCTTGTGGTCTTTCCTGATA
This sequence comes from Channa striata, assembly GCA_033026295.1. Lineage (NCBI taxonomy): Eukaryota > Metazoa > Chordata > Actinopteri > Anabantiformes > Channidae > Channa > Channa striata. Next base: position 41,116 of record JAUPFM010000112.1, read on the forward strand.
GTTGTGGATGAGACACTTTATTTTCTCAGGGGGTAAAACTGCCCATTGTTCTTGGCAAACAGCCTCCAGCTCATGTAAATCCTTGGGCTGCCGCTCCAGCACCGTCACTTTTTCTCCTGTAGCCATTGGCAGGTCAACTCGGCCTTGTGGTTTGGATCATTGTCATGTTGGAATGTCCATGTGTCCCACGTGCAGCGTCCGTGACGATCGGTGCAAATCGTCCTCCAGTAAAAAACATGGACCAGCTGGACTCAAGGGTCAGAACAGCATCTAAAAGCCGACAACACAACAGAGTTAGCAACATAAAACATTATTAATATGAATGTTTTATTTACAATATGTGAGGAAACATGAATTGGAAAGTAGTAAGTAAAAAATGTAAAAAAAAAAAATGCAGAAGTTGTAGATTCTTCTTCAACTCAGTTTAATAAAACCGTAAATTTACCTTCAGTATGTCCATAATAGAAAGAGATCAACACTAACAAAGACAGAAAGTCAGAACATCAACAGTGACCACAATAAAGATCTGGACTTTCCTTAATGGAAATGAAGTACTGTCAATACATATAATATTGCAAATTAGTGTAACTTAAAAAAATCTGTTCAATGAGAACAAACATTTATTTCATAAATCAGGGATTTACTCACAGACAAACTCCAACACACAGAAGAAACTGTATCCCATTCTCACATCCGGCACAGTCAAAGTCTTTTTAAAAAGACAAAAGTGAGACGGTAGAAAACAGAAGTTTCATTTCATGTAAAAGCTTTACCAAAAACATGTTCTCCAACTTCTCCTTTTGATTTGCCCATGTTTCCTTCCCTTTTATCCGACTGGGTTTGTCCACGATATTCTTTACTTTCACAATGATATCTGTAAACTTTCAAATCATGACTGTTAGCAAAACGTCCTAATTTCAGTAAGATAATTTAAGATTTTATTCCATATGTGTATATTTTAACCTTTTACTTCTTCTACTAGTTTCCTTGGTGTGAAGCAGTAAAACCCTTTTTTCCATTAAATTATTTGAACTAGAGGAACAATGATACTGTTTGAAAATGAAAGCCAGTCAGCTGACTTGGGGATGAGGGATAAGTCTCAACCTCAAAACTAACTGGTCATATAATGCAGTGCTTAAGGGGACAGATAGAAAGTGGTGGACGGGTCAAATGATTTCACATCTTGCACATACACATTTCTACTTCATTTCTGACTCACACTAGCTGCGGAACTGAAAAAGGAATTGTTTCACGAACAGAATGAGCACTGGAAAGTTACTGCCACATTTTACTGTAATCTGTGTATGAAATACATTTTTCCAAATTAGTTTCACACAGCAGTGAATTAAACGTTTCCAGCTCATCATGACATTCAGATCAGTCTCACGATCCACTGAAAAAATCCTTTGGACCCCTCCTGCCCCTGTAATTTATTCCGATCATTATAATGGATCTGAATTCTGGATTTTGGACATTGGGTTGCAGGTTTACATTAAAGTTTTGGATCAGACAGAGTTTTTGTGTCTCCCTCCTGCCTTCTCTCTTACAACTGGCGTCGTCCGACTCACCTGCTCAGCTTCTCCATCACAGCCACAAACCTGCCACTCGCCAGTTGGACTCATCGCTCTCTCACAACCTTCCCCATGCTCATCAGCCCTCCGGAGTATTCATTCCTTTATTTCTGCTTCCTTGTCAGCATTCCCTTTGTTTTGTCACTCATTAAACTTTGTGTTCTGTGTTGTCATGAGAGTCCAGCAGTCCCTCTGGAGCTGCTTTCCCAGCCCTGACCGGCCCAACCCATCATCACATTAAAATTGTTTTAACCTTACAACAGCATCAAGCTCTTATTGAACCCCATGAATCTAAAGTGTTAGATAATAATACACCAATAACTGGCGGCCTGGGACGTCAGTGGGTGGAGCACCAGGCTGGGATGCAGAAGATCCCAGTTCAAAACCCATCCCCCACATCAGGTCTATCCTTGAAGAAGACATGCGGTACCAGCTCCTCAAGCTCCCCACTGACATGCAGAAAACTAATTCCACTGTGAGATGTATGAGTAAATGCATATGCTCCAATTAAGATTCTATTTTATTGTGTATTTATAAAGCACAATTCATACATGAAGCAACTCAAAGTGGTTTACAGACAATGCCAGCCATAGGTTTAAAAATTGTGCTGATGATGTTTTTTAACACTTGAAAAAATTTCTTTCTATGTCCTATGATACTATGATATTATTCCTCCACATACATACGTCATGTGGACAAACTGTTTGGTTTGTGTAACAGGGTTCTTGGTCACGTAACAATACTGAGTGTTGTTTGTGTTCAGGGAGCGACCATTAGCGTAACACCAAATATTCTAACTATGATAAATTTAGTTTATTTTGGTTTGTCTGGCTGAGAACAGCCAGGAAAGGTCCCAACGCTCCTGATGGGGCCAGAGGGAAGTTACTGCTGGATGTGTTGATGCAATTCTTCTGCATTTTTTTGCACAAAATTTGAAAAAAAGAAAAACATTAAAATCACAAAAAATACAAAAGGCGTGAACCTCAATACAATGGACATGTAAGCAGGATATGTAGAAGAAAATTAATTTGCAATAAACTGTTGCATATGTAATTTAGAGGCTGAATAAAAGTTTCCTACTAATATTTTACAAAATACCTACTAATAATGAAATTAAACAGTAAACAAACAGGCTAGAAAAACATGTAAGAATATGCCCTGCTTCATGCTAAAGTATTTGATATTAAACTTATGTACAGTGTATGTGTTTGCTCACATAATTCATTAAGACATTAACAAACAAAAGAGAACATGCTTAGCAGAAATTCACACACTGGTTTTCTTTTCTTCACAGACCTGGAAGAAAAGCACAAAAGATGAGGAGTAGATTTCTGACAATATCACGACTTATATCCCATTTAATTATATGTAGATTAAATTCACATTCTGCTACATGGCAGCATTCTTACCAAAAGCTGTTCTTGGTTTAACATCAGAATAAAGAGGTTCATCAGTTGCTGCAGCGGAAGATTTTTCTATAAATGGAAAGATGATTCATTTGAAATATATTTGAAGTTTTCATTTCAAATTTATTCACAACAGAAAATAATTTTACGGCACATCACATAATAAAGTGAGCTGAACATGAGCTTTCAGCTTTCCACAAAATAAACATTCATAAAAAGACTACTACTACTCTTTGGGCTTTTCCCATCAGGGGTCGCCACAGCGAATCCCCGTTTCCACTTCACTCTATCCTGGGCATCTTCCTCTCTGACACCAGCTAACCTCATGTCCTCTGTCCTCTGTTATATCTCCTCTTTGGTCGTCCTCTTGCCCTCTTGCCTGGCAGCTCCATCTCCAACATCCTTCTACCAATAAATTCACTATCCCTCCTCTGCACATGTCCAAACCATCTCAATCTGGCCTCTCTGACTTTGTTACTAACACAGGAAACACGCGCTGTCCCTCTGATGAGCTCGTTCCTAATTCTGTCCAACCTTGTGACTCCTAAGGAGAACCTCAACATCTTCATCTCTGCTGCTTCCATCTCTGCCTCTTGTCTCTTTCTCACTGCTACTGTCTCTAACCCATAGAGCAGAGCTGGTCTCACCACTGTCCTGTACACCTTTCCTTTGAGTCTTGCTGACACTCTTCTGTCACACAACACTCCTGACTCTTTCCTCCACCCATTCCAACCCGCCTGTACTCGCCTCTTCACCTCTTTTCCACACTCCCCATCAGACTGAACTGATGACCCCAAGTACTTAAACTCCTGCACCTTCTTCACCTCAGCCCCCTGTAACCTCACGCTTCTACCTTGCTCCCTCTTGTTTAGACACATGTATTCTGTCTTGCTACGACTGACTTTCATGCCTCTTCTTTCCAGAGCAAACCTCCACCTCTCCAGCTGTTCCTCCACCTGCTCTCTACTCTCACTGCAAATCACAATGTCATCTGCAAACATCATTGTCCAGGGAGATTTCTGTCTGACCTCATCTGTCAACCTGTCCATCAGCATAGCAAACAAGAAGGGACTCAAAGCCGATCCTTGATGTAGTCCCACCTCCACCTTGAATTCCTCTGTCTGACCTACGGCACATCTCACCACCGTCATGCTTCTCCCATACATGTCCTGGACTACTCTGACGTACTTCTCTGCCACTCCCGACATCCTCATACAGTACCACAGCTCCTCCCTCGGCACCCTGTCATACGCCTTCTCTAAATCCACAAAGACACAATGCAGCTCCTTCTGACCATCTCTGTACTTTTCCATCAACAACCTCAAAGCGAAAATGGCATCAGTGGTGCTCTTACGGGGCATGAAACCATACTGCTGCTCACAAATCTCCACCTCCTTCCTAAGCCTGGCTTCCACTACCTTTTCCCACAGCTTCATTGTGTGGCTCATCAGCTTTATCCCTCTGTAGTTGCTGCAGTTCTGCGTGTCACCCTTGTTCTTAAAGATCGGCACCAGAACGCTTCTCCTCCATTCCTCAGGCTTCTTCTCACTCTCTAAAATCCTGTTAAACAGACCTGTCAGAAACTCCACTGCTGGCTCTCCTAGACACTTCCACACCTCCACAGGTATGTCATCAGGACCAACAGCCTTTCCGCTCTTCATCCTTTTCAGAGCCTTCCTCACCTCATCCTTTCTAATATCTGCTATTTCCTGCTCCACAACATCCACATCTTCCTCCCTTCTTTCCCTGTCATTTTCCTCATTCATCAGCTCCTCAAAATACTCCTTCCATCTTCTCTGCACACTCTCCTGGCTTGTTAGCACCTTTCCATCTCTGTCTTTAATCACCCTTATCTGTTGCACATCTTTTCCATCTCTATCTCTCTGTCTGGCTATCCTGTACAAGTCCTTCTCTCCTTCCTTTGTGTCTAACCTGTCATACAGCTCATCGTAAGCTTTCTGTTTGGCCTTTGCCACCTCCCTCTTCACTCTGCGCTGTACTTCCTTGTACTCCTGTCTACTTTCCTCAGTCCTTTCTACATCCCACTTCCTTTTAGCTAACCTCTTCCTCTGGATGCAGTCCTGTACTTCCTCATTCCACCACCAAGTGTCTTTATCATCTTTCCTCTTACCAGATGACACACCAAGCACCTTCCTACCTGTTTCCCTGATTACCTCTGCTGTAGTTTCCCAGTCATCTGGAAGCTCTTCCTGACCACACAAAGCCTGTCTCAACTTCTGCCTGAATTCCTCACAAGTTTCTTCATTCTTTAGCTTCCACCACTTGGTCTTCTTTTCTGTCTTTTCTCTCTTCTTCTTCCTGACCACCAGAGTCATCTTACATGTGGTGCTGTCTGGCTACACTCTCTCCTACCACCACTTTACAGTCACTAACTTCTCTCAAATGACCTCGTCTACATAGGATGTAGTCCACCTGTGTACTCCTACCTCCACTCTTGTATGTCACTCTATGTTCCTCTCTCTTCTGGAAGTAAGTGTTAACTACAGCCATTTCCATCCTCTTAGCAAAGTCCACTACCATCTGTCCTTCTGGATTCCTTTCCTTAACACAAACCCGGCCATCAGCTCCTCATCACCTCTCTTCCCCTCACCAACATGCCCATTGAAGTCTGCTCCAACAACTACTCTCTCTCCTCTGGGGATACTCTCTACAACCTCATCAAACTCACTCCAGAACCTCTCCTTCTCTTCTAACTCACAGCCAACTCGTGGAGCATACCCACTGACTATACTACTAATACTACGGGCTTTGCTGCCCTTCCACCTCGTCTCCTGCACACACAGTACATCTACCTTCTTTGTCTCCATCATGTCTGCCAGCTCTCCACCTTTCCTTGTCATTGTTCAACGTTAAAAGTCCCTACTGTCAGATCTAAGCTTCTGCCATTCATCTTCCCTCTCTGACCACGAACCCTTCTGCCTCCTCTCCTTCTTCGTAGTCCAATTTCCACCAGCACCCTGTAGGTTAACAGCACCAGTGGAGGTCGTTGTTGACCCGGGCCTCGACCGATCCGGTATGGAAGTGGTATGGATGACTCGCATGGTTGTACTTGGCAAGTTTTACGCCGGATGCCCTTCCTGACGCAACCCTCTCTATTTATCCGGGCTTGGGACCGGCACAGAAGTTACTGGCTTGCAACCCCTGAGGCTAGATTTGGATAAAATGACTCTTAATGAGAAAAATAAAGAAAAAAAACTACAATAACTATTTTCACATTACCGCTGAAGTGACTCAAATCAGATGTTTTTCCCTTTAACTGACACAAATCAAATTTTCTCACAAAGTGCATATAAAAGGTCAGACTTTTTTTTTTTTGTTCCTGGATCTGATTCATATCATCACTCTGACAGTGTGGTCAGATCATATTTCATGTGGTTTATTTAACATCTGACTTATGTTTTCATGCACCCATCACCTGGTGTCGCCATTCAGTGCAAGCACTTCGTGTTCACTACAAATACACACAAACAGAGTCTGGGCCAAATGGAGACATGAGGAAAACAATAGTGAAGCTTCTGCTCAGCTCAGACTTGATGGACCATTTTGCAAACAATCAGTTTTGAAGTAAATTTCACTATTTGACTGTTGGACTAATGACGTTGTAGTTTGATACTTGTGGCCCTTGAGTCAGTTTAGTCAAGAGTGTTTACGATGTATAGAGAGTTGGATATATGTCACATGAATGTGAACTATCAGTATGAAAGACTAGAAGTGAACATTAACGTCTGAAATGTGAACATAAGCTGTTTAGAAACCGTAGGTCATGTCCAAGACCAACATGTTGAACCAAGACTCCAGATTAAATGCAAACTTTACTCACCTTTCTTTTCCTTGGCTGTCGTGGTTGATCTGAGCATATGTCAGACCGTTGTCTAAAACAGAAATATCATCTCAGAATTTTTTAATTAAAAGACAAAAAAGCAGATTTACAAGAAGAAATAAAAGCAACGTGGAATGTTATTATCTTTGTAGAATCAGCTGATCACATAACAAAATAATTAAGTTATGACTGAGCCACCTTGTATGTAGAAGACAAGGAGAAAAGCTGGATGGTGGGTTTTTTACCCACAATCTATTTAGAATCTGCTACAATACCCAAAAAATACCCAATACCCAAAAAAGTTCCACACAGTTCCACACGTCCATAGATGTGTATGTGTAAATATGACAATTTTCACCTCTCCTGATACCTAATGGTAAAGTCTACCTGACCTGTAAGATAAGATATAATAACCATCCGACACGTTTCTACACAATCTTTGGTCGTGACTGTACCTGTAGTTCCTGTCTTCACATCAGAGTAAACAGGACTCTCTTCCGGGTTTTGATGCTTCCCTGTTAAGAAAATCCGAACATTTCATAGAATTCTGGGCACTGCAGGCCAAAACATCAAACTAGACTACATTTACAGTATGTATTTGAAGAATTCACTCAGCTTTTCAACATGTTCACGTTCACTGACAGAATAAATGAGATCGTGGTATTCGCCAGCATCAGAAATATTCATGTTGTTTCACACCTTTGAAATTTATATGAATTTTTATATCCTTAATATCTTTACGGTAGCATTTCCAACTTTTCAGAGCCTTTTATTGTCTTTGTTGTTAAAAAAAAACCTGTTACATGTCACTTTATAACATAAATGTGAAGTATCAGTACGAGAGATTAAAACTGAGCGTCATGGCCTGTAATGTGATGTTGCCTTTTTCACAGAGACGTGTGGGCTGTGCTCACCTTTCTTATTCTTGGCTTTTCCTTTGTTGTGGCGGTTGATCTGAGCATACGTCAGACTGTCATCTAAAACAGAAGAACACATCTCTCGATTTATTAATTCTAAAGACATAAGTGGACAAATAAAGGAATGGATTGTTAGAAATAAAAGCAATATGGGACATTATTTAGGTTTTTAAAGTGGAGCATAAAAAAATACACACAAAGTAGTTGTCACAAGTGTCGCTGAGTGTGTGTGTGTGTGTCTGGGTTTGTGTGTCTTTGACTGTAGATGCTGTGATTCATTAAATCCAGATGAGACATGTATATTTTACAGTTAATACAGATTTATGTAACTTTTATGCAACTATAAGCATAAAAAATAAATAAACTTATGAAAGGCTGAGAATTTTTAATAAACTTATCTGATCAAATGTATTTGTGTACTGTAAGACAAAGAACACAACGTATTCAATATTAGCAGCAATATGAATATTCAGTTCATATTATCTGAAAACTTAGTATAATAAAAGGGTATAAAAACTATTCAGATTATACAGGAAATGGTTATAAATGACATGTAACACACAATAGTAATCGCATACGACTTACTGTATAAAACTGAAAAAAATAGAAATATAAAAGTGCAAAAAAAGTGAAATACAGGAGATTTCCATGAGGCCATAGTCATGTTTCAAAAATGATAATTTCCAACTCTGCTGGCATCTACCCATAGTGACTGAGAACTGTGAGCTGAGACATGTTTAAGTCCTGCAGTATCAGGATTTGAGACTTTGAGCCCCACTGTACCTGCAGTTTCTATCTTCACATCAGCGTAAACTGGGCTCTCTTCTGGTTTATGATCCTTACCTGTTCAAACGTAAAAAGAAACGTTAATATTGAGTTATTATTACTCTATGTAAATTATTAGTTGTACTCACGCTTCTTTCCAACACGTTTAAGTTCAATGAGAGAATATGTAACATCCTGGGATTCACCTGCATCAGAAATGTTCATATTATTTTTATAGGATTTGAAATCAACCACCTCCATCATCATACAGTAAGGACATTTCTAACTAATCCATTTTCATCAATAGAATTACTTTACCAGTTTCAATGTTTTCAGATTCTTTGATTGATTCATAGATACAAGCTTCACCTGTTGCAAACAAACAAAAATTAAACAGATTAATAATTTAAATTCCATTACATAAGTCCATCCTTCATCCCATTCTAATAAACAGGACATCTCACAAACGCCTTCACGAAACTTCTTTAAATTAAGGATGAAATTATTACATTTTAGGGGTCAAAGGTTGAAGGTCAAGGCTACAATGACCTCACATCTGTCCATTCTCCATTCAAACACAATATCAGAAACGCCTTGAAGGAAAGTCTTCACATTATACCACAAACATCTAAGACAAGTCAAGGATGATATGATTCAATTTAGGAGACAGAAGGTCAAAGGTCAAGATTACTGTGAGCTTATTTCCATTTATTCTACTGAACACAATGTCAGAGAAAAGGCTTGAGGGAATATTTTCTAATTTGTCACAAACATCCACTTGGACACAAGGATGAACTGTGAACATTTTGTTGGTGAGAGGTCAAAGGTCACGGTCACTGTGCCCCACATCCTTTTTATTCTTAGACACACATGCCTTCATGGACAAACATCCAACGGGACCAAGGATGAACTAAATGGGTTTTGGTGGCCAAAGTCACTGTGATATTATGTCCTTTTTGTCCCTCCCATTTTTGTAAATATCATCAATAATGGCTTGAAAAACTTAAAAACTTGAAAACCTGGCACAAATGTTGTTTGATTAGCTATCAGGGAAAAGCTGGAAGGTGGAAGCAAATATTAATCGTGATGCTTGTGAACAAATATGCTGGACTTAAATATACTGGAAAATAAAGGTTAAGGTCTTCATGTGGCTTCATGTCTGTCTTGTAAATGGAAAATCACAGGAACAGTTTCAGGGAATTTCAGGGCATCATGAATGTTTCCCAAATTTGAGACAAAGCCACCAAATTATATTTTGGTGTTCAAAGGTCAGACTCAGATTGTAATTGTACGTGTACATCATTCTCATCAATGCTTAATTTCAGAGAGTTTTTGAATAGTTTTTAACAGTGTCAAACAGTAAAAGTGCAAAGACAGAGAATCTTAAAAACTTCACAGACTTTCTTATGTTTAATAAGTCACAGTGGGGAGTGTAAAATATTTTCATTGTGTTATTATGTCTGCATATGCTGCCTTATAATGAAACTGTGGAACAATAATGTTTGTGGAACCTTTTTGTGTAATAGAAGTTTAGGTTCAATTGAATTAAACAGATGCAAAATAGTGTTTTTATGATCAGTTGATTGTGTGAGAAATTCTTGAGATTGCTTGTAAATTATGTTAATTATTAATAACAGGTTGATTTCTTCTTGTGAATAATGCTTGTTTAAATTCATGTGAGAAACTAAACAACTGAATAATAATAATAATTTGCTGACCATGGACATCAGAGGAGTCATGATGGTTTTCATTGGAGTTGAACCTTTCATTTATGCTGGAGCCATGACTGGTTCGTTCTGACCTAAAATACAGAAAATACATTAAATTAAACACAGAAAAAAATTAATTGCTGTAAAAATGAAAGAAAGTAAGAGAGAGTACTGACCTGATAAAGCCTGAATCTGTCAAAAGACATTTGATGTTACATGGCTTGTGACGATATTGATATTCAGTTGTATATATGAATAATTCTGAACTACAGTGAACTACAGTGAACACTAATATCAGAAAGAAATTACTCACCTTTGGAGCGTTTGTAACGAAACAACAGGAGCAGAAGAATAATGAATATGATCCCACAAACCAGCCCAATAATCAGTGCCACAGGAGGTGAAGAGCGTGTGGGTTCTGCTACAGTTACTGTAAATATGAGTTATTCTCATAATATTAAGGAATGCATAAATTAATATTCTTTTTAAAAAAGGAGTGTGATGTGACTTTAAACTTTAGTAAAAACAAAACTCTGAATTGCATCAAAACATTTATGGATTTGTGTAAATATAGTTGATGTTGATCATGTTTCCATCTCACCTGTAACTGTTAACCAACTCTGTGGCGACTCTTTTCCTGAGCACTGACACTTGTAGAAACCTTCATCTGACTTTGACACTGCAGAAATATTCAGCTCCTGTCTGGTGTCATTTTGTCTGACTTTGTCATTTTGATAGAAAATCACATTGGAAACAAAGTTTGTGTTTCTGAATTTGCAGCCAACAGTAACAGACTGTCCTTCAGTCACAGGATGGACAGGACTCAGCAGGACAACACCATAATACTCATCTGTAACATAATAATGAATATTTTATCAAATAAAAAACAGCTTCCTTCCATTTACTGGTATAAATTTGAAGCAAAATGAACAATGAACTGAAAGGAAACTGCATGTAAAACCCAAACTAATTATAGTGACAATATGTGACTAGGACCTTTTTGGAAACAGAATAAGAAAAAACATAGTAAGTAAGTGAACTCAGACCTGCTACCAAGATGATTATCGTATTATTAGACTTTTGCCTGTTGTTGTCATGTTTCTTCATATTTAATTTCCAATTGCAGTTAGTCATTGAACAGACACTTTGATCCCAAACAAGTAAGGAGCAAACATCAGGGGCATGTTGGGGTTCAGTGTTTTGCACAAAGACACTTGAGCATGTGACCACTGTCCACTACTCAGTTTGATCTGGGTATTAAAGTTCATAACAGGATGTTGACACATGGATGTTTCAGTGAAAGAAATGCACAAAGTGAATCAAACATACTGTGGACAGTGATGTTGACTGAATTACTGAACTCTCCTGATCCAGACTCACACCAGTACACTGCAGTACCAGACCGGGAGGTGGAGATGTTACATGTGGATCCAGTCATTGTCCCCCAGTGGGAGCAGGGAGACAGAGGGACGTCCTCAGGGAACCTCCTCACTGTCCACTCAGTAGAGTTTCCCTCACAGCTCAGAGACACAGAGTCAGAGGTGAAGTGTTGAACTCTGTCAGGATTCACTGTGAGAGACGCTGATGGACCAACATCTGGAAAACACGACAAAAGAAATAAAAACAAGTTCAAAGACACAAAGATTCAAATAGCACATTACAAAGGCCTATGATATTCATCTACTTCAGTTTCTTGTTACTGAGGATCAGAGCAAACTGCAGCGTTTCCATCAAACTGTGATTTCTACCTTAAAAGCTTCTTACAGTTTGTGTCTGTTTCAAATGACGTAAGAAAGTGACAACAACAGCTGTGACATGTTAAACTGCTGTTACCTTCCATCTTTACACAATATTTTATTTACCACTAATGAATTTGTCAGTACTTGACTGTCTTACAGTGACTGTTTCCTCTTATGTATCAGAGTTGGTCTGATATTAAGTAAAACTAATATTCAAAAGTACAAGTTCTCATTGTACATAAATCTCATATGTGTGTGTTGACCATATGTTAGATAAACCCCGCCCACAAAAAAGAGGAAAAAAAGACCCACACAACAATCAATTCATGTTTTCTACTGGTAGAGCATGAATGTACAGGACACATTGAATTATCAACATGGGAACTGGACACTGCAAGTTGTTCACGAGACAAATGATGAACTGAGGTGACGACTTATCATCTGCTTATTCCGAGAAAACCCAGAAACCAACTGACCTCCAGACCAGACAAACTGTGGTTCACTGTGATCAGTGTAATACACTGGGTCTCCTCTTCCAGCTCTACACACATGTCCTGCTGTGTGTGTCTGTCCATGAAGGACGTAGGAATTGTGTCCAGTCCCAGTGTCTCTAGCAGGTAGCAGCTCATATCTGTAGGATTTGTGTGACAGATCAGGAACAGCCTTATACCAGCAGAACCTCCATCCTGCAGATGGATGTTCAAGCTCACAGTTCAGAGTCACTGAGGCTCCAGGACTCAGCCATGATGGAGACACACTGAGGACAGGTCTGGGTTTATCTGTTGAGTCAATGAAAACATGTTAGTGTGTGTTCTTGGTGGATCATGTGCAGCTTGTTCTCTGTGTCTGTCCTCTTACTCTAATTAGAGATTATAGGTGTGTTATATGAAATCTGTTTACAAATGACATGAAATATGATTGGACTTACTGTGATACACTGTCAGTGTGATGACATCACTCCACCCTGTCGTGTTGTGTCCAGCGTTTTTCATTCTGCCCTTACACCTGTAGTTTCCACTGTGGGATGAAGACACAGAACTAATCCTGAATTCCGTTGGATTTGATGCTTTGTTGGAGGTGGGTGTTTCCCATTCATACTCCCACTCATCACCTCCTCCCTGGATCTCACATCTGACTGTGATCGTCTCTCCATCGTATATTTTACTCCAGTTTGGATGCAGAGTCACAGTCGCCTTGTTTGGGACTTTACATGTTCAATAAAAAACAGACATAAAGACGAAAGGTTAAAATAAAACAATAATCTTGTTTTGTCCTTCATTCTTATACTGAATCAGAAATATAAAACAAATGTATTTGACATTGTCTGTTTTTTTGCTAAACTCACTTATTTTATTAATCCTCACTGTCTGGCTGTTCTGTGTGTAGTAAACTGGGTTTCCTCTTCCTCCTCTGCACCTGTAGATTCCTCCCTGTGAGACACTGATTCGTCCATTCGTGTGGGAAACAGCATCTTGTGTCAGAGGTTCAAACCATCTATCACCTCTGTACCAGTGATATGTCCAACCAGATGATGGGTTCACAGAGCAGCTCAGGGTCACGCTGTCTCCTACTGGAATATCACTGCTGTCAGCTCTTATTTGGGCCTTTGGTTCAGCTGCTGTTGAGTTTCGAACAAACACATCAAAACATAATTACTGTCACTATTAATGATGACAATTTTAATAAGTAGAAAATAATTAGTAAACACAATTATTAACACGTTTTATTGAACAATGGAAACGGAGGATCGGCCGATGTCCAACTTAAACTAGTGATTCTGATTGTCTGCTGATATTCGCGTGTGTGAGCCACATGTGTTGTAGCTGTGGTTTTTCAGGACCCTTTGCCGAAAGACCAGGACATAAACATAAACTTCTTATGAAATTAATTTCTCTGCATCGCTTTAAATTAAACAAAAACTGAAGCTTTGACATTGGTTTCAACAAAATATGTTCAACTAGGAGCTGTCTTAGTGTGACTTAGCTGCATGGAGGAGAGAAACTGAGCTGTAACTGTTCAGAAAAAGGACAGATAATACCAATAATAATCTAGTGATATTACAATGAGTGAACACCTCTGATTATTAATGTTCATAGTAACTTTTTTACAGGTGTGGACAGTTAGTTTGAATTGTGTAGGTCTGTCCACAGTATTAATACGGCATCACCCAGCGCAACAAATATTGGTCCGACTTTCAAACACACTATCATTTTAATTCCAAGGTTTGCATTTACATTTACATTTAGTCATGTGGCAGAGAGTTTGTCCAAAAGGATCCTCACGTTTCCACACATCAAGTGCATCCGGGGATTCTAACATTTTAACAGAGGAGGGGGAACCAGGGTTCGAACCGCTGACTCTGAAGTTGGTGGATGTCGCTCCACCATCTATGACACCACAGTATTAGATGTAAGAGGATCTACCACTCATTAATTTATTATTATGGCGCTTTATGAATTTATTTATTAATATTCAAGTCATATAAATTACATTATTACAATAGCAGGGGTAGTTTGCTGTATATTATTTAGCCCACAGATTTTATAACCACTGCCATATGAAAGATTAACACTGTGTCACCAACTGTTCAAAGATATAAAAGAAAATAATCTGAAAGAATATTTGAAGTTATTTTGTGATCAGCATTTCTCAAACAATATTCTAGTTTGTAACTCAGTCACATTTAAAAGCTTCACACATCAAACTACGATTCATGTGACGGATAGAAACCGAGCACATTCACTCAAGCACTAAAGTAAAGATTAGAAGTAGGAGACTTGTACTTGCTTCAGACTTTACTACATATCAGAAGGAAATGTTCCTAATGTGCTGTCCTCTTAAGACGGGTTTCAAATTGCTGTAGATGATATTTAAAAGTAAAATGTAATAATGTTTAAAAAATCTGTATAAGGTTTTAAATTGGAATATAAAAGCCCACACCTGGTCCATTGGAAGCAGTTACTGCAAAGTCAGAGCTGATCTTCTAAACGTCTCATGAGGTTTGATTGAACCAAATATCTGATGCTAAAACAGGTAGTCAAAGGCAGATGGAGTCAAACACCTTTGTTAAATTGATTTTGAAAATATTGTAAATCACCGAAAGGTGAATGTGGTTTAGTTCCCATTTAGTTTAGAACCAAAACATTAAAACTGTTATGACAGTTTAAATATATAGATGAACATTGCCAAATAATGAACAGTAATTGTGCTTCTGATATTTCTCATATTATCACTGTGATCAGCTTTAACAACTGCATCACCATTAATACACCGCAGCACTAAGAAATATTACAACAGTTTGTGGGAAAACAGTGTTCAAGTAATAAATGTGATGTCAGAGGAAGAAAGTGCAGTTAAAAGCAAAATCAGTATAATACAGGAAAATCCACATTAAAAGACGTAAAAAGACACATTATTTATAGAAGTGTGTTGCCTCATCGGGATAAAACAGATAAAACTCAGAAATGAACATTTTCATACGAATGTGAAACCTCCAACCTACCTGATATGGTCAATGTGAGGTTTTCACTCCACTGTGTTAAGGAAAAGTCCTTTTTACCCCGACACCTGTAGTTTCCACTGTCAAACTCAGCTGCTCTGTCCATCACATATTCATTGTGTGGTGGACGTGTGTCTGACTTGGCTGGTGTCCATTCATACGTCCACTCAGTGTCTCCCTCAATCTGACATGTGACCCTGATCTTCTCCCCACTGTAAATGTGAGACCAGCTGGGTTGTCTGCTCACAGTGACCTTAGTGGGAACTGTTCACATCAAACATACAGAGTGAAGATACTGATCAACACAAACATGTTGGTATTTTACTGACAGTTCTAATACTCTCAACTTTATGGATAAAATTAACATTCATTCGTAACAAATGTAGTTTAAGTTACAGACTTTGTGTTAGACACTGTGATAATCACGTGTAGCTGCATCGTAGCTGATTGTACCAGCAGATCAGTTCAAAGACTGAAACAATTCAGTGAAGGATTTGTAGTGTGTGACTGTACCACTGTACATTCAGACCTTCACTTACATGAAGGAGAAATTGTAAAAAGTATGAGAAACTGTGTCCTTCATTCATTCATAATTTGCAGTACAAACAGATCTTTTCCAGGTTTTAGGCAGTTTAAGACCTTTGAACAGTGAATAAATACATAAATGATAGAAATACTGTAAATGTCCTAAAACCTCTGATATTGTATGTTATAGATTCAGTCACTTAAGCTTCTTATTAATTTCACTAATAATAAATTCTGGTTTCATTATGAGGTCCTGTTGGTTTTGTTTCTATTGTTGCGCAATTTTTTGCTTAAGAACAAATCACTGAACTCACCAGTTTGTTCAATCCTGATTTCACTGCTGTTTGATGAGTAGAACAGTGGCTTTCCTCTCCCTCCTCTGCAGGAGTAAAAACCTCCTTCTGACACTCTGATGGTTCCAGCAGGTTGTTGATTATTGTTTATAATCTGACGTTGAGAAGAGTCCGAGAATCGTCTGTAGAAATAAAATGTCCAGCCATCAGATCTGTCCACAGAGCAGCTCAGTGTCACACTGTCTCCTGCTCGTATGTTTGTCTTGTCTGCTGTCAGAGCGGGTTTGGGTTTATCTGCTGTTCAATTTAGAGCAAAACAGGAAATACAGAGATTAGAAGAAGATCAGTTACTGCAGCAAAGTCAGTTATTAAGTAAAATTTTTGCACATGTACCAACACTTTCAACTATTCACTTTAATGATTGAAATAATTATTAGAATTAAACATTGTATTTTTTTCTTAACACAACAGTATTTGCAAAGGTACACTTCACTGCTACACTGTGGGGTTTGACAGGATGAATTACATCTTAACCCACTCATCCAATAGAAAACACTCTATTCTGACACTTCAAAAGTCAAAGTCAAGTCAAAGAAGTAAAAAGAGAATATTTGTGTTTTGGCTTTAATGAAAAACAAAACATACAAAAATCCAACCTACCTGATATGGTCAATGTGAGGTTTTCACTCCACTGTGTTAAGGAAAAGTCCTTTTTACCCCGACACCTGTAGTTTCCACTGTCAGACTCAGCTGCTCTGTCAATCACATATTCATTGTGTGTTGGACGTGTCTTTGACTTGGCTGGTGTCCATTCATACGTCCACTCAGTGTCTCCACCTCCATGGATCTCACATGTGAGAGTGATTCTCTCACCTCTGAATATCTGATTCCAGTTGGGCTGCAGGGTCACAGATGCTCTGGCAGCTGTTCACATCAAAAACTCACAGTAAGAATAAAACTACAACCACCAAAGTAAATATCTCTGTAATAGTTCACATGGTTATTATGCATTTTCAGAACATTTATTAAAAAATAAAATGCAGTGTAACACCAGCAGATTTTTTTACATTTAAAAACAAAAACATAAGTGACGTGTTTTACATAATAATCCAAAAACTGACATGCAGCCGTAAACTCTTTAATCAATAAACCCTGGTACTTCGTGATGACAGTCACCTCAGAAAATGAGATTGTGGTTGAAAAGTTTGTTTTCTTTAGCAATTTCATTCAAAAAGTAAAATGGCTCAACTCTTCGTCTCCACTTCATTTACTGAATTTCCTGTCCTGGCCTCTGCTCACACTCCAGCCTCCAATTCAGCTCATTAACTCATTTTCTAACCCTTTCAGTCAATATTTAGTTCAATGATGTTCTTTACTGTTCACAGAACATGGTTTAATGAGGATAATTCACTCTTTTTTTTTTACGAAAACATCATGTTAAAGCTTTTTCTAATGTACACTGAAAAGACCTACATATAAATTACAATACTTTTATATGCAATTAATTTAAAAAATATATTTTATATTTAGATTTCTTTTTTTTATAGAGTGATGTTGATAAATGAAAATTAGACACCTTTTCTGTTCAGGGTTAAATTGACTCGCTAACTTTCCAGTGTAAACCTACATGTTCAATGCATAGCTGGTGTTTGCATCACATGCTGCCCAGATTTTTATGCCATATTTAGCTGTTTTGAAAGCGTATTCTGTCTAATTGGACCTCTGAATGCCACTAGCCTTTCATCTACTGTGACATTAGGGCCTGGAGACATAGAGAAGGGGAAGTTGATCCACCCACTTGTCCCACACTGTCCTGATGGCTGTCAGCTTGTCCATCTCCCATCTGACAGCCCGTGTTTCTCAATTATCGGATCCAATTACTCTGGAGAAAATATGAAAAGTCTCCAAAGACATCGTATCACAAAATAAAGCCCTGCCTGTCTCTGCATCCCACAGACTAGCTGTCGATTCATCCTTTGACCTATAAACTCCAGCCAGGATGAGGACCCCCAAATATGCATATGCAAAATTTTATCTATTTCCTTCCACTTCTCCCCGAAAACACGTTTTTCTTTTAAATTGGTCATTTCGAGAATGGTTTTCTGTATTGAGATGGGCATGAGCAGTTCACAAGCTGACTTTATGTCTTTCACACGAGTCACTGCCTAGTGGGTCCAGGCACTGTCTTTATTATATTTTCCTTCCAGAGAATCTTTATGTATTTTTACCCTCCCCTGCTGAGTGGCCAATCAATGTGGGTGGAGTTTGTCCAGGGAAATGAGAAGGTCAAAAGTCATAACAGCACCTGCATTCTCACTCATCAAAGATGAGGTCAAGAGAATGCATGTGTCTGTGTGTGTGTGTGTGTGTGTGTGTGTGTGTGTGTGTGTGTGTGTGTGTGTTAGGGTTACCGCACACATCCACCCGTGCGTGTGAGTGTGAGTGTGAGACAGGGGTGTATTATGTCTCATAGTTTCAAAGCAACAAATAGTATTTGATCTTTCTGACTCTTTTTAGCTTCTATTTTGTCTGCAGGGTCAAACTGACCCAAACAGCAGCTTTGAAATATAAACATGGAGGGGAGGTTAGAAATATGTGAACTGAACCATTTTCTTAATATGTTGATTACACTAAATAAGCCAAGCAGAAGAATGTTCAAAGTGAAAAAATATAAGGAAGAATAAGTATTTTTTTTTTAGATTTTTAAACTTTAAAACGGGTCAGTTTGACTCAGAACATAACAAGAGGGTTGATTCTCAATATCATTCAGTACTGGTGTCTATAAACATTATAAATACATTTTCACAACCTTCCTTCTGTGTCCTGTATGTCTTGGTCCAGTACCTCAACCCTGACAAACTCATGATCACTACAAGCAAAGTGAAATATTGCAGAAAGATGCTGCCGTTACTCTACATTGCATATCTTTGACCTCCAGCGCTACAACAAGGAACCTTGATGACCCTTATTTCATTAGATTTCATTATATGCACGTGTGAGATTTATTTTGAATATTTAACCTTTTCAAACATCACAACTGTGCTATGTTCCAACAAAAGTCAGTTACATATTGTGATACATCACTTAGAAGATTGTGTTAGTGCCCAACTACACACCAGAGATTCTCTGATGGATAATTGACCCAAAGAAACTGAAAGAAATCTAAAAAGTCTTTCTGTCCTTTTTCTGTCCTTTATTTTATTTTGTCAGAGTTAAGCACTTTATTTGAACAGTTTTATTTTTGCTTATTTTATTTCTTAAATTAGATTTTGTACATTGTAAAAAAATGCTCAGTTCGATGTTACATAACAATAAATTTGTCAAAAGATTTTTTAATTGTACTGAATTAATTTGATTTGACAGTCAAATATTGGTTACATGCAGGCCACTTAATTATATATTGCAGAAAATAGTTAGAGGTTAGAAGCTTCTGGACCTTTGCTTCCAAAATATTTGTGTAACCGGACCTCTTTAAATTTTAGTTGCATACCCCTGCTCTATACTATCTATAATGAACTTGATAACATACATTTCTTAATGATGGCCTCTTTTAGGTAACATTAAAGGAACAATGCAACATCAAGTTATTGTTAACATATCACATATAAAAGCCGAAAGAGTAGTAGTATATACAACAGAAAAGGACAATTGTTACCTTCAGAATTTCCATTTATGAGTGAACTTGACACTGAAATAAAGATTAAAAGCTCATCAGACATTAACAGTCTTACAGAAACCCAAAATCATAAAAATTACTGATCATCAATGTCGTTTTGTGACACCACATAATGTATGTTAGTGAAGAAGGAGAAGAACCTGGAAAAACATGAAAAAATTATTCCTCAGAGTTAGAAAAGTAACACACACAAAAAAACGCGAGTTTGTGTCTTAAAAGTCAATAGAAATGTTTCATAGAAAGTGACGTAGAAATTTCAATTTCAATTTCAACTTTATTTATATAGCGCCAATTTACAACAAGGTCATCTCAGGGCACTTTACATAATAAAGTCAAGACTATACAAACAGGTAGAGAAAACCCAACAAATCCCCCTTGAGCAAGCCATAGGCAACAGTGGAGAGGAAAAACTCCCTTTAACGGAAGAAACCTCCAGCAGAACCAGGCTCAGGGAGGACGGCCATCTGCCTTGACCGGTTGGGCTGAGTGGAAAGTGGAGAGAGAAAAGAACAGAGCAACAAAAGCAACAACAAAACATTGAGCAGGTTAATAGGACCAGTAGCTGCACACTGGAGGACACACAGCGCCAAATCCGGGGACACCTGTGTACAGGGAGAGAGAGAGGGGGGAAAGAGAGGGGAGAGAGACGACTACGGGACAAAGAAGACACAGAGTTAATGTCATACAGTGGTGACATTATAGATGTGGGGTGAGAGGAGAGAATGAAGAGAAGAGGAAGTGGCACAGTGCAGAGTCCCCAGCAGTCTAAACCTATAGCAGCATGACTATAACCAACTATAAGCTTTATCAAAGAGGAAGGTTTTGAGCCTAGTCTTAAAAATAGGGAGGGTGTCTGCTTCCCGAATCTGGACTGGGAGCTGGTTCCACAGGAGAGGAGCTTGATAGCTAAAGGCTCTGCCTCCCATTCTATTTTTGGAAATTCTGGGAACCACAAAGTACGCCTGCATTTTGGGACCGAAGTGGTCTAGTAGGATGATATGGTACTAAGAGATCTTTTAAATATGATGGGGCTTGGCCGTTTAAAGCTTTATAGGTAAGAAGAAGGGTTTTAAATTCTATTCTGCATTTAATTGGAAGCCAATGGAGAGAAGCTAATGAAGGTGAAATATGATCTCTCTTACCAATCCCAGTCAGTAATCTTGCTGCAGCATTTTGGATTAATTGGAGGCTTTTAGAGAGTTACTGGGGCAGCCTGAAAGTAGAGAATTACAATAGTCCAATCTAGAAGTAACAAATGCATGAACCAATTTTCAGCATCGCTTTGGGACAGGATGCTCCTAATTTTGGCAATGTTCCGTAGGTGGAAGAAATCTGTTCTAGAGATTTGCTTTATCTGTGAGGTAAATGACAAATCCTGGTCAAAAATGACTCCAAGATTCCTTGCAGTACTACTGGGGCAAGAGTTATGTCGTCTAAAGTAGCGATATGGTTAGAAAACATGTCTCTTAGACTATTAGGCCCAAATACAATAACTTCAGTTTTATCTGAGTTTAGAAGAAGAAAATTATACGTCATCCAGTCCCTTATATCTTTAAGACATGCTTGTAGTTTGATTAATTTATTTGTTTCATCAGGTTTCATAGATAGATATAACTGCGTGTCAT
Organism: Channa striata; assembly: GCA_033026295.1. Lineage (NCBI taxonomy): Eukaryota > Metazoa > Chordata > Actinopteri > Anabantiformes > Channidae > Channa > Channa striata. Next base: position 62,682 of record JAUPFM010000112.1, read on the forward strand.
CAGCGTAGCAGTGAAAATTTACAGAGTGTTTTCTAATAATGTTGCCAAGGGGAGACATATATAGAGTAAAAAGTATTGGTCCTAATACAGAGCCTTGTGGAATTCCATAACTAACTTTTGTGTATGTCGAAGATTCATCATTAACGTGAGTAAATTGGAATCTATCTGATAGATTGATTTAAACCAATTTAGTGCTGTTCCTTTAATTCCAATTACATGTTCTAGTCTCTGTAATAATATTCTGTGATCAATGGTGTCAAATGCAGCACTAAGATCTAGCAGAACTAGTATAGAGACAAGTCCGTTATCTGAAGCCAGAAGAAGATCATTGGTGACTTTAATCAGTGCAGTTTCTGTGCTATGATGAACTCTAAATCCTGACTGAAATTCTTCAAACAAGTTGTTTCTGCGCAGGTGGTCACATAATTGCTTTACAACTACTTTTTCAAGTATTTTAGAAATAAAAGGGAGATTGGATATTGGTCTGTAATTGGCCAAGACATCTGGATCCAGACTAGGTTTTTAAGTAGAGGTTTGATTACAGCTATCTTATAAGCCTTTGGTACATATCCTGTTTGTAAGGATAGATTAATGATATCTAATATGAACGTGTCTAATAAGGGTAGAGCATCTTTGAGCAGTCTAACTGGAATAGGGTCTAGCAGACATGTTGTTGGTTTAGACGCCATAATAGTTGAAGTTAATTCAGCAAGGTCTATGGGCACAAAGCAGTCTAAAAGGGACTGAGGACTTGCTGATGATTCTAATTCTGTTGTATTTGTGGGGAGGGTCTGGTGAATTTTATTTCTAATAACTATGATTTTGTTTGTGAAGAATGTCATGAAGTCAGTGCTACATAGCGTTGAGGGAAAACTAGTTTCAACTGAACTATGGCTCTTAGTCAGAAAGACGTACTCACAGAATACTGAGAGTACACAGAACAACGTGTGTCCCATCTTCACATGCAGAGCAACACTGTCACTCTGCTGTTTGTCCTTTACATTAAAACATGTAACACAGCAAAGACACAAACAACAAAGACAAGTTATGTTTTATAGATATGCATCAGAAAAAGTGCAGCCTCTATGTTCTTCCTTCCTTTTTTCATCTACATCTTATTTACTGCATGTTCACATTTCCCATTCACCACTGAAATACATTTCCTTGTTTTAGGTTTTACTGGTCCATAAACACATTTTAAAATGATATTAAGCAAATATATGTTCACATTTATGGAATATAAAACCATTGAATTCCATCCTATTACTTTTGTCATAGAGTAAATGAACAAAAGTGGAACATTCTCTGTGTTATCTATTCAACAACTACAGTCACATGACACTTGAGATGAGCAACAACTCTCTGACTGTTGGCGCTTCATGGTCTTGTGTCTTAGGACAAAAACTAAGTTTCTCTCAAACAAAGTATCAGTTTTAACTAACATTAAAATCCATCCTAGGAGAAGTGAAGGATACTGCATGTTATTGTGAAAACCTGTTAATAAATCTATCATCAGAAGTTTCAGTCTGAGTTGTGAGGCACATAAATGGAACAATAACAGCAGAATTTGTTGCCAAACTTTCAGACATAACATTGATATTTAAGTTGTGGGGACAATATTCTCTTTAGCACATTACATGTGTTTTATGTGGCCTGTGAGCTTCAAACCTGAAAAATAGAGTAAAAATGTTTGTTAGTTTGTTTTACTTCATGTTGATTCAACTTCAGAACTTATTGTAAATTTATCAACTAAACAAACTTGCACCTTTAGTTTATGCAATTTTTGGCAACTGGAGTCTGAGAAGAAACAAACTGTAGCAGCTGAAACAAACAAATGTCCAGTTCCTTTTTACATGAAGATGTGACACTGTCATAGCAAAAATTAGACATTTTCACACCAGAGCAGAAAGACGACGTGTCAAACACAAACACGTGCTGTCAGATGTTTATCAGAGTATGATATGTAGAAATATATCGCAACTACCACACATTACAAAAGGCAAATTTTTGTTACAGAATATTTTTTCATAACAGGCTATTTAGCTGCACGTTCCTTCAGGCAATTTGCTTTTAATTGTAAAACATGGATTCTGCTTTAAAATAAAGCTCTTTTTCTCACGTCTCTTAGTACAGTAGAAACGATGCAACTGTTCATTTTCAGTAAAGAAATGACGCTGAGCTCAATGAGATCTTAGGGACAGAAAGGGAAACAGACCTACCACCATTCATGTCTGGGACTGAAACCTCACGGCTAACTAAAGGACACACACATTACTGCAAATCAACATGTGCACATGCCAGTGTAAAAGGAGAAGAGCCTCCAACTCTTGCCCACACCAGCCACATAAGACTGCATTAAAATGATTTTCAAAGGGGGCAGCACGATGGTGGAGTGGTTAGAGCTGCCTCCTCACAGCTGGAAGGTCTTCAGTTAGAATTCCTGGCTGGCTACGAGCTTCCTGTGTGGAGGTTTCAACTTCTCCCTATGGTTGTGTGGGTTTCCTCCGGTTACAACAGAACACAACAGCAAAATGTTTCACATAAACTTTAAATATAAAATTGAAAATGAGGACAAGATAAGAAAACTTTTAACAAAGAAATGTTGTCCTATGAAGTAAAACCTCCTTTTTAAAAAGAAGTTTATACTTTTACAGATGTAGGCATTCAAAGTGTCCGGCTTTTTCACTGCCGTATGTTAGCAGTAACCTACCTGTGTTGTTGCGTCAGGAACTGAATGTGTTTTAACGCTGAACTAGAGTCATTAAACATTAAACATCCTTTATTCGTCACTGAGCACATATACATTTGCACAAACAAGTTACAGTGAAATTTGTCTTCTGCATTTAACCCATCCCCCTGGGGGGAGCAGTGAGCTGCCATAGGTGCCTGGGGAGCTGGCCTTGAGTGTCTTGCTGAGGGACACACATGACATTGAACTTGCAATTGTTCTTTAAGTCAGTTGCTTCCTTATCCCCAGTTCTGAATCCTACTGTCTACTGTACCAGCAGATTATAAATACAGTCAGAACCAACACCACAACTGCTCCTCAAGGAAAACAAATGAGTGGTTATGGTAATAATTCTGAAAAACTATAGCTTAAAAGCTATAAGAGGTAATGTGGACTCCTTTTTGTTGGTTTGGTGTCTTTACAATATGAAGCAACAACACTCCCACTGTACTGAGAGTGTTTTTAGTCAAACCACTTAGATATGACTTGCCTACCACAAGCTGCAGAAGTGTCAGTTAGAGATGAAACGTTTGCTCCTGAATGTCATGGTCACACATTCAAAGGTGTTTTCCCTTAATCGGAATTTCAAAGAAAGATTAAAAATAAAATTATACAGAAGGATTTTCATATTTTTGTTTTAAAAATGTCATTTGTCCTACATATAAACCAAAACTTTTGAGCCATGTTAGATTTGTGATGTCATGACATCTGTTGGACCATCTGTTATTTGTTCTTGTTTGTGTGGCGTTTTTAGGATTTACTTTTACTTTTTAAACTGTGAGAACAGAGAATGTCGATGAGTCAAATAAAACACACAATGCTTCACAACCACTGTGACGAGGCTTGATTCGTTTGGCCAGAGTCTCGTGATTAATGACGTCCAAAGTGTCATTCGACATGTCATTGATTCGGTACCTGATTAAATGGTTTATAAGGAGGATGTTCATTGGTGGGATTTCTGATGTGTTTTGATGCGGATCAGAGCCTCATCCTAAATAAAAAACAGATAAAATAACCTTATATGCCATATGTGTTTCTTTTACCACTTTAAGAAAAAATCTGATAAAACACTGCATACTGTGCAGATTACTTTGCATCAAAGTTACCAAGGATATTTGTTTTCAAACCATTTAAAAGTTTTATAGAGTCACAAAAAGTGACAACTACTCTGTTACTGGTCAAAAGTATTTGTGGAGGAAGAACAGTGGATCTACTCTCCCTACAAATCTGGTTTCAGGTCTGGATCTACATCAATAGCAGTGAATCAACAGTGCTGTCTAGCACTCACGCATTCAGCAAAGACTCCCCACGACTTATTGTCTAACCCAGACTCAGAACTGTCCCCTCACTCACACATGCTAATCCCTTTATCAAGAAAACAGCACATCAATGAATGCAACATGCATTTGCATTTGGACTCAAACTCCAAAACAGGTACATGTTAACTATCAACCTTCAGGAGATTCACACCACTGTGTTCAGGAGGCAATTTGGTAAAAGTTGATCACACAGAGTTAGTTCATTTTAAGCCCATCTCCAAGCTGCAGTTCGTTTTGAAAATAGTTCATGTGCAGTTAAAATCTTATTTAGATGAGCAAAATGTTTTGGAGGTCTTTCAATCTGGTTTTGCCATTTACACGGCAAGTAAAAAAAAATCTGAGTTGAGGAGAAAAACATCAAACCAAAGTGCTATCAAAGAAGTGTTTCTGTTTGATGGGATGCAAGTACAAGAAAGAGCAGAAAGTTTTGGGGGGTTTTTTTAGTGCAAAGGAAGAGCGTTGAAGAGTTTAGTAGCTCTTTCCATCATCGGGGATCACTGAGCTAAAGAGTTTCCCTTGGTGTCTTCTGTGTGACGCTGGGACTACCTGATGGTGTTCGTTGGCTGAGCGCAGTGGACAGGATGGATTGTAGACCAGAATGACTGAGTTTAAGTAAGCCAGAGCTGTAGAGTTGACCACCCTGTAGGCAAGAGACAGAGCTTTGAACTTAATCCTTGCAGCCACAGGAAGCCAGTGCAGAGATCTGAAGAGCATTAAGCGTGAGTCATTTTTGGCTTGTTAAAAATGAGGCTTGCTGCCGCATTTTGGATCATCTGCAGTTTGGGTCATGTAACTCCATCAACAGTGGATTGTAGTAATCCAGCCAAGATATGATCAACGCCTGACACAGGAGTTGGGTTGTGTATTTCAGTAGTAGGGTCTGAAGTCTCTGATGTTGGAGGGCAAATCTACATGACCCACAGACTGAGGAGATGTGTTCCATAACAACCACTGCAGATCCGATGTTGATGCTGATGTTGTGTTGAAGGTTTGGCTGGTAAGACGAGAACTTCAGTCTTGGAGAGGTTGAGATGAAGATGTTTTCTTTCATCTGAGCAGTGATGTCAGAGAGACAGACAGAGATGTGTGACTGGACACTAGAGTCATCTCAACTCAAATGTTGAGAGCTCACGCAACTTCCCCGGATCAGTCTGTTTGACTGACTCAGCTCTGCTGTAATGACCTGGATTTTGATATTGTGAATCTCTGACCTGGATTACATATTTGGACTCTTAGGACCTGGCACATTTTGGGTTGTATTACCACTTAAGTCTGCTTAACTGAGACCTTGTGGCCCCATAAATTCCTGAAAGTGTTTGCAGCATGTGAAAACATGATGCTTAGTTTTTATACTTATCAGGTTCCAATAAGCCCAAATAACAAAGAGAAATAAAAATGCATGTCAAATTAGAGCTGGGTCTTAAGAGGACACAAGTCTCTTTTCTTGTGCACATTGCAACATCAGACCAGACGACTTGCTGTGTCCATTCTGGTTACCTTAAGCATTCAACCGCAGAAAGACCACCTCCAGTTTTATCTGTCTGTTCTGTGCAGTTGTCTTTTGGTTTTGAATCCACCTGCTCAGACAGTTTTCTGACATTTCAGGACATGATTTTAGTTTCTTGTGGCCTGTGAGCTGCAAACCTGAAAAAATGCAGTAAAAATTTTTGTAATTTAAACTTTGTTTAATCTCATGTTGCTATAATAATAACTACAAATGCATTAAGTAATAAATTCTCAGATCAACTAAACAAACTGTTATTGGTCATTAGTTTATGCACTTTTTGGCAAATGAGAAGCAGCAAACTGTATCAGATGAAACAAACAACCTTCCAGTTCCCTTTAACACATAAAGACGTGTTGCTGCAAGAATGAGACATTTTCACACCAGAGCAGAAAGAAGACGTGTCAAACACAACATCTGTTGTCAAATTTGTATCTGAGTGACACAAACTGAGCTAAGTGTGATACACAGAAATATTTAGGAACTACTGCACATTACAAAAAGCACATTTTACATGTTTTGTAACATAATGAGTTTTATAGACTGTAACAGCTTATTTAGCTGCACTTTCAGCCAATTTGATTTAAATTATAAAAATATGACATCTGCCCTAAAATAAAGTCTGTTTTCTCATGTTTACAAACAATATAATTGTTCATTTTCAATAAAGAAATGGTAGATAAAAGCCCTGAGCTCAATGAGCAATTTTTGGAGCAGAAAGGGACTTTATGTGTCTGTCCTCAGTGTAAACTAAAGGACGAGCACATTACTGCAAATCAGCTTTTGCACAAAAACAAAGAGAGTTCAAAGCTGTTGTCCACATCAACCCACAATACTACAGGATTTACAATAATAAGAAATTATTAAAATCATTTTCAAAGAGAGCAAAACGAACTGAAGTGATCATTGCTGCCGTCTCACAGGTAGAAGGTTAAAATCACTGGCCAGTTATGTAATTTCTGCTCAGTTTCATCTTCTCCCAGGTTTGTGTGGGTTTCCTCCCACAGTCCAAATACTCGCCTGTTAGGTTATTCGTGACTAAACTGTCCGTAGGTGTGGATGGTTGTCTGTCTGTGTATGTCTCTCTGTGTTGGTCCTCAGATGTACTAAATGTCTCAAAACAGGATGTGAGGTCACAGATAATGGAAGGATGGATGATTTCTAAAGGTTGATGAACGTTCACCTTTGAGCAAGATTTAATAATTAACATGCTACAACATAAACTATAAGATTTTTAATGAGGACAAAACAGCAGCAGCGTCCCTAAAATAAATTAAAAAAATACAGAACACAATTTTGTCTAAAGAAGCATATTTTTCAAATCTACCTGACACATCTACAGATGAGGACATTCAAAGTGTCAGATGTTTTCATGGCAGTGTGTTAGTGGCATCAGGAATTCAGTGTATTTCACTGAACCAGGATCACAAAGTCCAACCTGCACTTCTCCTTTCAGGCACCAGCATCACAAAGTCGCTCCTTTGTCCCCAGTCCACAAACTGAATCCTACTCGACTGTAAGTCAGAAAATAAAGAAAACCAGATATGTTTGTGGTATGCTTTTGGTAATAATTCAGAAAAAATCAGGTATATAAAATCACTGGTAGTGTGGACTCCTTTTGGATGGTTTGGTGTGTTTACAAAAAACAGACTCTTATATTTTTATTTTAAGCATTAAGGTCTGCTGGTGGTTGAGATGTCAGCTGTCTGAGCTCACAGATGGAAGCTGTCTAACATTTGACCAGTGATCAGATATTTGGTTCCTGAGTAGTTGTGACACCATCCATCCAAACCACCTCCTCTTCGTCTTGTCACTGTTTGGTGTTTTGGACCTGTAGCTGAGTCCACACCTGTAAGAAATGACAGTTTGGTTTGTGAAAGTAGCCTCAGTTACAGTCACTCAGATCAGTCCAGGTGATAGACAGCTCCAAGTCCTTCATTGCAGTCAGGATCAGCATGTGGGTGTTTACCCGTCTATCTCTGTACTTACAGCAGTGCTTCTCAAATAGTGGGGGGCACGGTGCGCTGCCAGGGGCGGCGTGACCCTGGGGAACATGCTTTTTTGCCGTACCAGAATAAAGTGTAATTGCAGATCCAGTCCAGTAGTTGGCAGTGGCGCTCTCATTGTCAGAGTGAGCGCAGGGAGGATTAGCTCTATGGTGTCGGGTTTATTTTGCACCGAGCAGGCGACAGGAAGGGAGTAAACGAACCTGAAGACAACATGAAGAGATTTTAACAGGGATGAAAAGAAAGATAATGAGACAAAAGAAAGTCACCCAAAGCTAAGACGAGGAAATATGATTTTAATTTTACGCATATGTAGCGCTTCAAATACATTTCAGCTCCACCTTTACCGGCAATGACCTTTGACCCTTATTTTTTATAAACTACAGTATGTGGTTGTCTGAGATATAAAACCAAACCCATAACATACATTAAAGCTGACTATTTTTAAAACAAATAATCCTCATTTGGATAAGAGAGAGGAAAAGCTGGAAGTAGATTTGCACCCACAATCAATTCACATTCAATTTGAGATGGACATAAATACGTATAGGATATAAATGACAGCTCCTCATAATAATAGTCACACAGCCTAGTGCTTATGAAAAAAAGAATAAAGTTATGCTATTAACTGCCAATACTGACTGAAATTACTTGAACTGTATGAAACACATGATTACCTGCAGTGTTTTGATGTGACACATTTAAACAAACCTGCACTTCCCATCTTCGCCTTCGAGTTATCAGTAATCATCCTGACCTTTTAGGAGAATCACACAAATCCATAGATCATATATATATTACACACAAACAAACGCACATACACGTTTAGGCACTGCAGGCCAAAACAAGTTATATTATATATATATAACAAGTACTTGTGTATTTTGGCTCTCATTAACTACCTATGTAATAATTAATGGTAGGATTAATTATGAGTTATATATTCATGCAGAGATGTTGGAACTGACTCCCAGCTTGTTCATTAAATTGTCCTTTCATCATGTTCAGATGAGGACATGAAAAGAAAACCTATTTACAAACGATATCTGTCTCCCTACATTAACTAAACTTCCCAGAAAAGGTCAAACATCTTTTAAATAATATGGATTTTGTTTAAATAATAAAATGCTGTTGCTGTTTGCTGTTTTATCTTTTTTCTCCCATGTGACACATTTGACATTTTCGGAGTCTGACATCTCCTAAAGGTCGTATTAAACAGCACATTGTGATGACAAGCACATATGCCAATAGCAAAATGTTATTACCATGTGTACTGTATGCAACACTGCTATGAGAGATTGTGCCTGTGATTGATTTTGGATTGGGATCAAACTCATTAGTATTATCTGCTGAGCCATGACCATCCTCTGTTAATAAGATCAAAGAAAACATGTTGGTCTCAAGGACCAGGACAGGATTGTGTCTCCACTTTACTGGAAAAGGTTAATATTCCATTTCATATACACGTCTATTAATATGGTCATTTCCTCCCCTGGAGAACTTTCATGGAATGTATGCAAAGATATTAAATTGCTCTGATTACATGATGTCAGAGCATCTTTTTGAGACTGCTCATTTTTATTTTCTCCCATGTGAAGCAGTTAACTTTAACATCTCCTGCAGGTCAAGTCACACAGGACACTGAAGCAAAGTAAAGTGTGAAATAACATCCACTGTATGCATGTCTACTGTAATCAGTGGTACATTTGGTTAATGCTGGGTTCACATCAGATTTGTCAATATAATGTGCTGAGCCATTAACATCCTCTGTTAATCAATTCAGAAAAATCCATATAAAAATAACTAAACGCAACATTTGGTTTCTATTTCTAACATGCATGTAACTGGGGCAAATGTAAAATTTGCTCTAATCTGAAATAAACTGTTACCTTCTACAGAAAATATGAATTCAAAGAGGATGTGATCTTACAGTTGCTCAAAAATAGAAGCAAAAAGAAGAAGGGCAATTTGTCACCTTCAGCGTTTCCGTAGAAGCGTTTCGTAGAAGCGTTTCCGTGAGAAGGATGTGTTCAGCACTAAAATAAAGATTAAAACTGCATCAGACGTGATCACCATGACAATCAGCAAATGTATTTTAAGAACAAGTAGGAATTTCATCAGAGGCAGTTTCTAAAATGATAATCTGTCTGATGGTAAGGAACATTTTAAAACTGGAAACATGTTTTAAATTATTTTAGGTAAAATAAGAAAAATAATAATAGACCATAAACTGCACTCACTGTCACAACTTAACTAAATTACACTTTATTTGGTGTGATAGACAATTACACATTCATTAAACATACAACAACTGAATTCATACACAGGTTTAGTTTTTGTATTTGTATGTGAATGTTGTGCAGTGCTTCACAAATTATCTTATCAGATAAACAACAGCATCACTGGTGGTCCCGACACATTACCTTTGTGCACAAGAAAAAACTAAACTTAAAATGAACACAGTGTAACTTAAAACTAAATCCAGACCTGCTGATTGAGAGCAGATTAAAGATGTTTAGACACATGATAAATCTTTATGTACGTGAATCTATAACATATTTAACTAACAAATGGTCTTTAGCTATTCAACTGTCAGTGATTCAGTGAAGGCTTAGTAATGTAAAACATTAAAGACGCAGCTTTGTCCTGTCTGATTAGGCCCTACATCATTACAAGTTTCAGTTTGAGTTCTGGTGATCACAAATGGCACCAAAGCATCTGATTTTATCACTAAAGTCTTTTATAAAACAACATTTTCATAAAATAACACATGGGCTCATCAAAGTCTGTACAACTATGAGCAAATATCTGACACTTGTACTACATGTGTCACTGCAGGGAAGTGGAACCTGCAACACAACAAAAATCATCAAGACTAAAGAAATAATCATAAACACTATAAAACTTGGTATTTGTGTGTTTATGTCATGACCCCACAAACAGCATCTTTGTACTGTGATTAGAAATTCAAGTCAAAATAAGGAGGAATGTGTGTGTTACATGGTCCAGGAGGCAGCATGACATGTGTCAGAATAATTCATTGTGCCTGACCTGAAGCCACTGTAAAGACGCTCACTTTGTTACGATTTGCCAAATAGCGACAAAACTGAACACTACACAGCAAAAGATACAACAAAACCAACACCTCAGAAGGAGGAGCGAACCAACGGATTACGGCAGATCTACAATTCTACCAGAGCAGGCCAGGACATGGAGAACACAAACTAAGGACAGAGCAAAAACAGGGCAGGAGGACCAGAAGGAACGCAGTCCAAAATACTTGCTACAGGAAGAGACTTGGCCTGCCTAACAGACTGGACAGCATCCAAGACACAGCAACACTGAGCGTCTGTTCAGGTCTTAAAGGTCTTAAAGGTTTTAAAGGCCTTAAAGGTTTTAAAGGTCTTAAAGGTTTTAAAGGTTTTAAAGGTTTTAAAGGTTTTAAAGGTTTTAAAGGTTTTAAAGGCCTTAAAGGTTTTAAAGGTTTTAAAGGTTTTTTAAAGGTCTTAAAGGTTGTTTTAAAGGTTTTAAAGGTTTAAAAAGGTTTTAAAAAGGTTTTAAAGGTCTTAAAGGTCTTAAAGGCCTTAAAGGTTTTAAAGGTTTTAAAGGTTTTAAAGGTTTTAAAGGTTTTAAAGGTTTTAAATGTTTTAAAGGTTTTAAAGGCCTTAAAGGTTTTAAAGTTTTTAAAGGTCTTAAAGGTTGTAAAAGTTTTAAAGGTTTTAAAGGTTTTAAAGGTTTTAAAGGTCTTAAAGGTCTTAAAGGTTTTAAAGGTTTTAAAGGTTTTAAAGGTTTTAAAGGTTTTAAAGGTTTTAAAGGTTTTAAAGGTCTTAAGGTTTTAAAGGTCTTAAAGGTTTTAAAGGTTTTAAAGGTCTTAAAGGTCTTAAAGGTCTTAAAGGTCTTAAAGGTTTTAAAGGTGCGCTCTAATCAGTCTCAAGTGCAGGCAGCTGTGCACCCCCATAACGGCACTGGTTCCAGATGTGGCTACAGCAGGAGAGGGAGCTGCCGACCTGCACAGAGAGAGACTGAGTCTGAGAAGCCGTAAAAAAAAAGCACAAGGACAGACTAAACACACAGATCTTGACACACGTCCACAAACTCTTTAGTCATTGAGTTTGATGTGCTCCTGATTCTGACAGCTGTAGTCCCAGTCTTCACAGAGAGCGCTTGTTTGTTGTGTAGACAGAAACTGGGCTGTAGTTTAACATCCACTTGTGGTCAATTAAGAGAAAATTATTTTATAACAGAGTTCAACAGTGTTGTAGCATTTATTGAGATAAAATGTGATTTTCCTTTCACAGTCTGAGCACACAGAAAGTCCCCCAGTTCACAGGGGCACTGACATGAATGAATGATAAATTAAATGAGTTTACTCTGTACAGTGATGGTCATGCTGTTGAACTGTCCTGACATAAATTCACAGGTGAACCACATTTCCATCCTGTAATAAATGCATTTTGCACGTTGCATGTAAAGTCAGTCACTTCTTCAGTTCAAAGGAAAACAAGATGTTAGAAGATGTTACAACAAATATATTACACATTCAAAAGCGTAGCACAGTAAGACACATCTCACCTTAATTTTAGGTCGCTGGAAAAAAGGTTGTCAATAAAATCATATAATATGCTAAGAAACAAGCTCTTTAATAATCCCTGTAACAGGTGTTTTGGTTCTGAATCATCAAGGTACAGTAAGGTGCCTCCCTACAGTTTTCTGTGCTGATATTAAGTCTCGATATGGATTAAGGAAGAATTAATGAACTGCTTCCTGTTTCTGTTTTAATCTTGGTTAATGCTGCAGTCAACAATGATTAACCTGATGGGTAACATTTTCTTTGTGTCTCTATCCACTTATCGTCTGAAATGTTAGTATTAAAGTAGAAACTGTGATAATTTAGATGTATTTGTCGTGTTTTGGGTTTTTACTTCCCTCGTCTTTTGTATTCACATTTTTTTTCTGTGTGTGTTCCTGCACTCGCCCTTTACCTTTCATCATCATCATCATCATCATCCCTGCATGTTTTGTATTTAAGGGCTTGTGTTGAGTTTTGGGGTTGCTACTGTGTCATGGTTCATTCTGGTGTGTCTCCCTGATCTTGTTCACCCTTTCCTGATTTCCAGCTCTTAATACTCGTCGTGAGTCTGTTGATAGTTTTTCGTAGTTCAGATTTTGTTACAGCCTAAGTCTCTCTGCCTTTGAGATTATACTGTTCTGTGAGTTATTATTGTTAAACATTTTGTTAGAGCACATGTCTGTGTGCTGAGTATCATAGGATCTGTAGTATGTATGATAATTAATAACTGTATCAGTAGTTCAAACATGTTTCTGTTTGTAATATTAATCTCCTCTGTAAGAGTGATTTTCTGTCATAGTGTTAGTCTTCTCGTTAAGAGTGAATTTTGTTATGGTCTAAGTTTCTGCCTTTGAATTAACAGTGTTATTATCTCAACAGTCTGAGTTGATTGTTACAGTTTCAGTATATGAGTTAATGTTGTTCAATCTTTTGAGTGAGTTTAGTTATAGTCCAAGTCTCTGTCTTTGAGTTAATATTGTCATCTCCTAGTATAGGAGTATAGAAAACAGCCAACTGTGAATCACTTCAGAAGGGAGGCAAAACCAAACCAATCAAACAATAAACTGAGAAGTTACAGAACAAGGGTCAGACACACACGGAGAACAGGGGAAAACTAATTAGGGGCAGAGTTTAGTAACAACAGCATGAAGTAAAAAAGGTAAATAATAAGCAGGGAAATGTACATAGGGGAAAACTATTAACAAGGGGATATGGGAGCTTGACGGAACTAAGACTGGAGTAACACAGAAGAGCAAATGCAGGAAAGTAAAACTAGAATCAGCCAGGGACAGACCAAGATTGACTAGAGGAGATAACTAGGGTGTAAGGGGGGACAGACTGTACACAGTGGCAGATTAAAGAACCCAAAATTAACTGGACGAGGGACAAGGCAACACAAGGCAGGACCAGGTGAAAACAGGAAAACAAATATAGACACACACACACACACACACACACACAGGGACTAAAAACAGGTACAAAATCACTATGCAAACACTGACCTGGAAGAGATTAAAACGAAGAGCCAAAGAGTGAGTGAGTATTTCAGAAACAGATCAGACACGAGTTTAACCAATAAAAGTGCAAACAACAGAACGTGAGAAAACACAATCTAACAAACCTGAGACATAAAAAAACATTAACAGCGACCAATAGCTAGAATCAAACAACCAGAGGACAGAAACTACCCACATAGAGAGAAGACAATGATCTGGCTGGAAACAAGGGGAAAGCTGAGTGTAAATAGGCTGGGGAACAGGTGAATGGAACAATAAGAGGTGATGAGTATTGAAGCTGCCAGAGTGAGTTTTGGAACAGGAAGTGGGGCAGAGAGCCAACACAAAGGAAAACCCTCAGGGTCAACAGAGATGCCGATGGACATGACAGGAGATCAGAGGACTTGGGAATGAGATCAGACTGAGTAAAGTGGATGTGATAGTAGCTGGTCATTAATGAGGAAAAAGTTTATGAAAATTAAAAGTGACGTGAACTAAATAATCACATTTTACTGGGATTATCACTTTACTCTGACAACCCCACAGTAAGTAACCCTGGCTCCATGGAAACTAAATTATTTCACAGTGACATTCAAATTTAAATTTCTTCATTTTGCAACATAAAAACTGACTGAGATATTACAAGATCCAGCACAGACATCACCATGACCCATGTAGGCACATGTTCCCACACAGATGAATTAATGAGGCATTAGAAAATATAATGTCGCCCTCTGTTGGACAACAATTAGAATTACAACAACACGTTTATTATACTTGTGTGTGGGTTTTAAATTCAATATGTGAACTGTTTGAAAACTGGATAATATGCAATGTTACAGCAGAAAGAAATAGAACAGTAACAGAAATTATAAAGAGCAATCAAAGGAATATCCGAATAAAGTAGAAATATAGAAAACCTCAGCTGTGTTCAGAATGAACAAGAAATAAACAAGTTGCTGTGAAGGTCATTTCGTAGCACAGATGTTAGAGGCAGTGACCTGGTGTGAACAGTGGTGTGTTGTAAAGTCTGACAGCAGCAGGAAGGAACAAGCTACGAGTTTAAAACACTGTTACATGTTCAGACAAATAGCAAATGTATATTTTTACCTGACATTTTTTTGGTTTCAATGACAAACATTATTAGTTTCTTGATATTTTTAATTGATTTTTCAGCAAAGACCCATAGTTTCAGTTATGAATACTATGATACATTTTATAATAATTTGAATTTAATAACCCAGTGACAGTAGTCACTAAATTATCTGTGGATGAATTTGGATTCAGGTTCTTGTAGTAAGTTTTCCTCTGTATTGTCACCGTCTCCCTGTTAAGATGATTCTATAAAAGCATTTATAAAACACTTTATCTACATTAGAGACTGTAGTTTGTAATTGCAATATTTCAGGAACACCCGGGGTGGATCACGGCAAGGGAGCACTGGCTGAATCTGAGGGGAGAAAGACAGTGGAGTGAAATCTTGTGAATGAAAGGAGTCTTACGGAAGTGTGGAGAGCTGACGGGATGACGGAGGGTTTCAGTACAACGGAGGCGAGTGTGTGGAGAGACCGGAAGGAAGTAAAAGCGGCCGACAACGTCAGGGAGAAAAACAGGCACAAAGTGAAAACGGAAAATGAAGAAACAAAACAAGTCAAGAGCTCCGACCAAACAAGTAACAAAGCAAATATACTCATGAAAGTTCTTGAAGTCTTCGCAGTGGCAGGAGAGAAGCCCAGGATTCCAAGACGAATAGTCCAACAACTGAGACGGAGAAGAGACTCTGGCAAAGGCAAAAGAACTTGAGACTTGGCAAAACATGGACAAAACATGAACGATAATCTGAGGCTGGGAAACGGGCAGGCAGGGATTATGTAGGAGTGACACCGGAGAAACGAATCGGTGTCATGAGAGCGGAGGAGAGAGACAGAACCGTAACCAGGGCAACGCAGATCAACGCCGAGAGCGTGACAACTTTGCTCTGAGGTTTTCTTCTTGATTTGGATTTTTGCTGCATTGTACTTCAGTTGTAAGTCAGTTTGAATAAAAGCGTCTGACAAATGACTGAATGTAAATGTAAATGTAAATGTAATCCTCCCCGTTGGAAATGTTATAAATAATTTTACTATAAATTGTTAGTGTAGAACAAAACTCTGCTTATTGTCTCATCTGCTGGTTTAAAACTTTTCAGGCTATTGGCTGTTGTTACACTCTACTGTAATTATTAAGAATATGATACATTTATACTGTAAATCAAATTTAATTATTAATAACCAAGTGAATGTAGTAACAATATTTGTACCTCTGGTTGAATCTGGATAATTTTAGAGTCAACAATTACCCAACATACATGTGGGAGAACTGTGGAAACCAAAAAAGGAGGAAACCAACACAATCACTGGGGTAGAACATGCAAACTTGGCAGCATTAACCACTCGCCCAGTGTGATGTCATTACTGATGCATGAAATATCAAAAACAATAAAAAACAAAAAGGCCCAAAAAAGTTAAATCAGTTTAATTGAAAATAAAATGAAATTCAGTGACATATGGTTTATATGTTAGCAGGATATCTAGAAAATACACATACAGTATATGAAGATTGGAGCTTCTCATCAAACATTCTGACTTAAACTCTCTCAATGGCCTTTTGTTTAACCCTGCAGCCCCAACTCACCAACATCACTCACTCAGTTATTAACCTCAGACTGGGATTCTAACGTTAGTCACATGTAAAAATGGACATAAACACATTTTGAATGTTTTCACTAAACGTCAGTCTAAAAATTGTTGTAGTGGAGAGTTTCCAAGGCTGCAGAGCATCGAGAAAGGTGGTTGTGTCGTTTCTTCTCACTGTGATAAATGTCCTCCCCCCTTCCAGCTGTGAGGAAGCAGCACTAACCACTGCACCACCGTGCTGCTGTTATTGAAGCATAAAATGGTTTAAAATACAATCAAAACACAAAAAAGCATTAATTTCCTGGAAATTATTGAACAAGTAAAGCTAAAATGATCCATGACTTGTGGGAACAGGGACATAACATGGAAATGGCCCCTGCTCTTCTTCTTCTGGTGCTACTGCTTTACAGACCTGGAAGAAAACCACAAAAACAGATATGTGCTTATCTAAGATATGAAAGATGATTTCTGATGAGTTATATTACATGTAATCATCTGCAGATTATCCCATTTGCTACGTGGCAGCATTATTACCAGCAGCTGTTCCTGGTTTGACTTCAGAATAAACCAATTCATCAGTTGCTGCAGCAGAAGATTTTCCTATGAATGAAGAGATGATTTGTTAAAATTAAGCATGAGCAGTTTTAGAGGAAATACGGCTGTAATAATGACGTTGTTGTTGATGTTGTGGCTCATATTTCAGTTTAATTTGTGCATGTGTGGCAGTTTAGGACCTCAGCAGATTCACAAAGGAGCTGGACACATGTCACTTATAAATATGAGAACCATTAATATAAAAACAGTCAGACAGAATGAAACATTAATAGTTCAGTGTGATTAACTATTGTAACGTTTAACCTCCATCTTTAACATAGACTGAAACATGACCTGGACATTTCAGTCTTTAAATCCTTTCTGGACACCAAGCTCTGCTACAGCGTCACCAAATTCAAACTGCTACTTAAATGTAAAAGATCTTCGAGAGCCAGAGTTTGATTTGTCCTCTGGGCCACTGTAGAAACATGGAGGTGACACACGGCGAGCTGCACTTTATGTAGATATAAGAGGCTCATTCTTATTGTCAGGAGATTATCCACTAATGAAAACATCATTATAAATACTAATAAATTAATTTGTGCTTATAGATTTCTCCAAATCCCACACACTGCAACTTTAAGGCCAATGAAGGGAACTGAACCTATTGTACAAATACACATTATACCAAGACCAACATGTCGGACAATAACTACAGGTGGATGCAGACTTTACTTACCTTTCTTTTTCTTGGCTTTTCCTTTATTGTGGTGGTTGATCTGAGCATACGTCAGACTGTCGTCTAAACAGAAACAACATCTCAGGGTTTGTTCACAGACGTTTAACACACAGCTGATGGACGAATGGATTAACACGTAGGAACAAAGAGCTGGCGGTTGTCTGTGTTTGTTTTTTCTTTGTCAGCATCACATACTGAAAAATATCAAATGTGTTTCTTTATTTTTTGTGTCTTTGAGTTTGATCTGAGTCAGATTCTGTTGATGCTCTAAATCAGTAAATCAGGTTTTGTGTCAGATTTGACAATTTCCACGGCTCTGCTGAAACCTAGTGCTGCTGTATAATAACTACTAATGGAGATTAATGAAGGACGTGCTGACCCATGTTTTCCTCCAGTTCAACAATGTGACACATTTCTACACAAACTCACGACCTGTAGTTTCTGTCTTCACATCAGAGTAAACACGGCTCTCTTCTGCTTTATGATCCCAACCTGTGAAGATAATCAGATGAATCCACAAAAGGAAAAAAAATCTCTATAACTATATTTACTGTATGTTCTGTATTTGTTGTACTCACGCTTCTTTTCAACGTGTTTAAGTTCAATGACAGAATATGTGACTTCCTGTGATTCACCTGCGTCAGAAATATACAGTATGTGAGAGGATTTTATATCAGTCACATGTGAACACTTTCCTTCAACTACACAGACACTGATCCAGGTTAATCCTGAGGTTTACTGTACCATTCCCAGGGTTTTCACAGTCTTTGATGGATTCATAGATACAAGCTTCACCTTCAATTAAGGAAAAAGTCAGATAAATCATTTGAATTTAAATGTATTGAAAAAATATTTCCTGAATTAAAAATCTGTGTTTTTATTGTGGTTTGTATTGATTAATTTAGAATAATGACAGAAACTAAGTAAAAGGAATATTAATAGTGATAGTAGGACTAGTAGTAGGTAATTACTGACCAGGGAGAGCAGAGGTGTATTCATGATGCTGATTTTCATCCCGACTGTGACTGTCTGACTGGATCTGCCTAAATCAAAATAATAAGAACAATGAAGTAGATACAGAGAATCTAATAAAGAGGTTGAACTGAAGATGATGTAACTGAGTGAACTCACCTGATAGAACATGAATCTGTCAGAAAGAAATAATTGTTACATGACTTTATAAATTGAATGATCCTGCTGTTATTTCACGTAATTTTGATCCAAATGCATCTGTGTGTGAATCACTCAAAAGTAGTTAGTCAACATCTAATATCCGAAGAATAGTGACTCACCCTTGGACTGTCTGCAGTGATACAACAGGAGCAGGAGAATAATAAGTACAATCCCACAAACCAACCCAGTGATCAGGGCCACAGGAAGTGAAGAGCTTTCATGGTTGGACACAGCTGCTGTAAACAAGAAATATTAAGTATTAACAAACACAAATGGGCATTTTGTTTCACAGAACTTAGTTTCACGTGACTCAGTAAAGACTAAACTCTGAAATGAAATAAATAAAAAAATAATCACAGAAAAAGTTTTTTATATGTAAACTGTTTGAATCCATCTCACCTGTAACTGTTAACCAACTCTGTGGCGACTCTTTTCCTGAGCACTGACACTTGTAGAAACCTTCATCTGACTTTGACACTGCAGAAATATTCAGCTCCTGTCTGGTGTCATTTTGTCTGACTTTGTCATTTTGATAGAAAATCACATTGGAAACAAAGTTTGTGTTTCTGAATTTGCAGCCAACAGTAACAGACTGTCCTTCAGTCACAGGATGGACAGGACTCACCAGGACAACACCATAATACTCATCTGTAACACAATAATGAACATTTTATCAAATAAAAAACTGCTTCCTTACATTTACTGGAATAAATTTAAAGCAAAATGAACAATTGTGATAACTGAGAGGAAACTGGATGTAAAACCCAAACTAATTATAGTAACAATTTGTGACTAGGAACTTTTTGAAAACAGAATAAGAAAAAAAATGTGACAGTGATGATGTTTACAAGTCGTGGCTTGACCAGTTACAGTAGATCTATAGTTAATAAGCACTTTATTCAGCTCAAAGGAATCAAACCTTAAACTTTTGTATTGGTTTGTTAAAAACTGAGACTTTTTCTGTTGGTAAATTTGGGAATAAATTGTTTTGTAAACGAAGGAAGTAAGTGAACTCAGACCTGCTACCAAGATGATTATCGTATTATTAGACTTTTGTCTGTTTTTGTCATGTTACTTCATATTTAATTTCCAATTGCAGTTAGTCATTGAACAGACACTTTGATCCCAAACAAGTAAGGAGCAAACATCAGGGGCATGTTGGGGTTCAGTGTTTTGCCCAAAGACACTTGAGCATGTGACCACTGTCCACTACTCAGTTTGATCTGGGTATTAAAGTTCATAACAGGATGTTGACACATGGATGTTTCAGTGAAAGAAATGTACAAAGTGAATCAAACATACTGTGGACAGTGATGTTGACTGAATTACTGAACTCTCCTGATCCAGACTCACACCAGTACACTGCAGTACCAGACCGGGAGGAGGAGATTTTACATGTGGATCCAGTCATTGTCCCCAGTAGGAGCAGGGAGACAGAGGGACGTCCTCAGGAACCTCCTCACTGTCCACTCAGTAGAGTTTCCCTCACAGCTCAGAGACACAGAGTCAGAGGTGAAGTGTTGAACTCTGTCAGGATTCACTGTGAGAGACGCTGATGGACCAACATCTGAAAAACACGACAAAAGAAATAAAACCAAGTTCAAAGACACGATGATTAAAATAGCACATTACAAAGGCCTATGATATTCATCTACTTCAGTTTCTTGTCACTGAGGATCAGAGCAAACTGCAGCGTTTTCATCAAACTGTGATTTCTACCTTAAAAGCTTCTTACAGTTTGTGTCTGTTTCAAATGACGTAAGAAAGTGACAACAGCAGCTGTGACATGTTAAACTGCTGTTACCTTCCATCTTTACACAATATTTTATTTACCACTAATGAATTTGTCAGTATTTGACTGTCTCACAGTGACTGTTTCCTCTTATGTATCAGAGTTGGTCTGATATTAAGTAAAACTAATAGTCAAAAGTACAAGTTCTCATTGTACATAAATCTCATTTGTGTGTGTGACCAGATGTTAGATAAACCCCGCCCAAAAAAAGAGAAAAAAAGACCCACACAACAATCAATTCATGTTTTCTACTGGTAGAGCATGAATGTACAGGACACATTGAATTATCAACATGGGAACTGGACACTGCAAGTTGTTCATGAGACAAATGATGAACTGAGGTGACGACTTTTCATCTGCTTATTCCGAGAAAACAGGAAACCAACTGACCTCCAGACCAGACAAACTGTGGTTCACTGTGATCAGTGTAATACACTGGGTCTCCTCTTCCAGCTCTACACACATGTCCTGCTGTGTGTGTCTGTCCATGAAGGACGTAGGAATTGTGTCCAGTCCCAGTGTCTCTAGCAGGTAGCAGCTCATATCTGTAGGATTTGTGTGACAGATCAGGAACAGCCTTATACCAGTAGAACCTCCATCCTGCAGATGGATGTTCAAGCTCACAGTTCAGAGTCACTGAGGCTCCAGGACTCAGCCATGATGGAGACACACTGAGGACAGGTCTGGGTTTATCTGTTGGGAAATTATTTTTTGAGAATGAAAATGTCTTGTCCAAGTTTAGTTTGGACTATGTTTTGATGCATTCAGTTTAGAATAAAACCATAAATATGGTCATTATGGTCCATGTACAGTCATTTAAATTTAAATGAATTAAAATGGATAAATAATTAATATCACTGAATCTTTCGGTGGAATAACTTTTCTGCGACACAAAATGCTTATTTTATCAATGTGATTTGCATTATGAATATACATATATATATTTTATGTAGTGTAATAAGTGCCTAATTGTCTTGAGAATAAATAATATCTAACCAAGGTCGATTATATACAAAATATCTACACAATAATAGATAAAATACATACATTCCACTTACATCTCACAGTCAGTCTGATGGGATCACTCCATGCTGTAGAGGAGTAAAAGTATTTTTCTCTTTACCTCTACACCAGTAGTTTCCACTTCTGAGAAATGAAGCAGTGAAAACCCAACGTTCACTGTGTTCTACAGTTTTCTCAGAGCTGTCTGTTTTCCATTCATACTCCCAATCAGTGTCTCCACCACCTTGGATCTCACATGTTAGATTAATCTTCTCCCCACTGAATATCTGAGGCCAGTTGGGCTGCTGAGTTACAACAGCCTTGTTGGAAACTGTTACCACCAAACAAACATAAAATCAAAGACATAAAATCTTAATAAATAATCACTGATAAAAATGATAATTCATTAATTTGTGTCATTTTATTCCAAATAAATCACTGCACTCACCTCTTCTCTCAACAGTGACAGTCTCACTGTCCTCTGTGTAGTAACCTGAGGTTCCTCTTCCTCCTCTGCAGGAATAGATGCCTCCTTCTGAAATACTGATGGTGTCTGCTCCACCTGTTCTTATAGTCTGAGCTGTAGAAAACTCTGAGGTCTGTTTGAACCAGTCATATTTCCAGCTCTCAGAGTCGTCCACAGAGCAGCTCAGTGTCACAGTGTCTCCTGCTGCTATGACTGTCCTGTCTGCTCTCACTGAGGCTCTGGGTTTATGTTCTGTTCAATTCACAGAGACAAAGAAACAATTCAGTGGATAAATGTTCCACATTTAATTTACATGTTGTTTCATTTGCAGAATAATTTAGCTGCTTTCTGATCCTAACAGACCCATGAGGACTAACTCACTACAAAAATTCAGATCCAAGTAAGATTTTAAAAAGTGACTCAAACCAGAACCAATATTTCAAAAATGACTTTTATTCCAGAAAAAGTGGCCATGATTTTTCATCTTCTTGTTGTGCAGCTGTGAACTGTGCAGGATATAAAAATCTATGTGACTCCTAGTGGTTTAAAAAACATGATGACACAGACTAATAAACAACCGTCCTCATTAATGGATCTTTATTTCTGTTGCAGCCACCGACATAAAAAGTCAAACATGTAAAAGAAGTTCACAAACTAACCCAGACTAAAACTAACACACACATTAGCCGCCTCACAGTCACAGTGCAACATAATCCCAACAGTTCAGACTCGTCTCAGCAGCCTGATGGTTCACATGTAAATCTACAGTGTTCCAGAAAACGTGGCCACATGTCACGATCTCTCTCTTCCTCCTTCATGTCTTATGATTTCTGTATTTCTACACTGACTGAAGGTAAAATGCTGCTTTAAATAATTTTTAAGTATCATGTATTTTACACAGTCAGTGCTAGTCCATATTAAATCTTTGTGTATTATTGAACCATGAATTATAGATTTTTTTAAGTTCTGTTGAAGCAAATAAAGTAAATGTCTTATTGTTTTTAAGTTAAATATGTAAATTTCCCAATCTGTATTGTACACAGAAAGTTACTGTATGTGTTTAACTTTTATATTTAGCTGAATAAATATATTCTAAATCTACAATATTCTAAAAAGTTTCTTATTTTTATTAATTTGCTCCAAAATTTAAAACAAACTGAATTTAGCTTTAAGTTTCCAGGATGGAGCAACATTTCTGTTTTTTTATTTACACAGACAAATGAAAACATCATAAATAATTTTTGTTCAAGATGAAACAAGGTCCAGCTCACCTGATACTGTCAGTGTGACGACATTACTCCACTCTGTTGATGAGTGAGAGTCTGTTTTACCCCGACACCTGTAGTTTCCACTGTGGGACCTTGTAGCTCCAATGATCCTAATTTCATTTGGTTCTGGAGATGTGACTCTGTTTGTTGGTCTCCATTCATACGTCCACTTAGTTGGTCCACGATCCTGGATCTCACATCTGACTGTGACTGTTTCACCAGTGTATATCAGAGGCCAGTTGGGATCCAGAGTCACAGCGGCTCTGATGGAAACTATTCACATAAAACACAGTTTTTCACAAACAGCTTTTGTCTAAAACACTGTTTTGTGAAGCAGCAGATCAGTGAAAAATCTTTGTGAGGTTAATAAACGAGAGCCTGACAATTTCATGAACATCACAAGTAGGTTAAAACAAAAAAAAAACAGCAAAATAAACACTGATAAATATGTCGTTAATAAAAAATCTATTAGAAAACAATCCAACACTATGTTTAAGGGGGAACATCTGCCAAGTCTCAGTAATATTTACATGAAACTGTGATAGTGTGAGTGCTGATTAATTTCAGATAAATCACTACATGAAGGATTAAAATCATCAGAACAACAAGAGCTACTGCTACAAAATTATTATTCTGTTTATGTATTAAAATGTGTCTTTTCTACACTGCTGAAAAACACATAAACATATTAACAGAATGTTTTAAAGAACAAATTAAGTGTTTGATTTATTTTTAATAAACTCACTTATTTTATTAATCCTCACTGTCTGGCTGTTCTGTGTGTAGTAAACTGGGTTTCCTCTTCCTCCTCTGCACCTGTAGATTCCTCCCTGTGAGACACTGATTCGTCCATTCGTGTGGGAAACAGCATCTTGTGTCAGAGGTTCAAACAATCTATCACCTCTGTACCAGTGATATGTCCAACCAGATGATGGGTTCACAGAGCAGCTCAGGGTCACGCTGCCTCCTACTGGAATATCACTGCTGTCAGCTCTTATTTGGGCCTTTGGTTCAGCTGCTGTTGAGTTTAGAACAAACACATCAAAACATAATTACTGTCACTATTAATGACAATTTAAATAAGTAGAAAATAATTGCTAAACACAATTAAATGTTGATACAAAACAATTGTGCCATTTTTTTATATTATCACTGTGATCAGCATTATGAAATTTGTCTCTTGGTCAGAAACTCTGATCAAATTTATAACTCTTTTATCCTAATAATCTTTTTTCAGATTGATTTTACGTACCTTGTCACCTGTAGTCAACACCAATGAAATACAAATAAAAATAAACACAATATTTCTTTGAAATTAATAATAATACTGTTATGTTGATCCTACAATAGTGACTGATAAACTGTTTGTGGCCTCATCCTTCATATTGGATCGTTATAATATACATAGAATTAACACATTTTATTGAATATGGGAATCACAAATATGAACTGCAACATAACATTAACTCTGAGACAGAACCAGTGACATAAAACCTCGGATAAGATTTAAATGGGGAGCTGATGGTTAGAGACACTTTTTACAAGGATCATCACAGTTAGTGACTGAAATATTTTTCATGGGTTATTTTACAGAATTGGAAGAAGATGTAAATGCAGCAGTTGGATTTTGACATATTTCAAGCTCCAGGCAGGTGGATTGTCCATGAATAAAGCTGATAGTGAACAAGCATCTGTCCTGGATGTGACACTAGACTCTGCTCACCTTCACCTGGTATCTACACACTCACACACTCGATGTCTCTGTCAGCTCTCATACCTGCACTTTCCCTCCCTGTCTCTCCTCCTCTGCCTCTTTCTGTCTCACATGGTTGGATGATTTTGTCCCTGTTCTGAGACACTCTGTCAACTCTTTTAATTCCATCTTCACACGCTGTTTTGCTTTATTAGCCTAGTTTTTGTTTGTTCCATAACTCGTGTCCACCCCTTGTTAATGTAGACACCTGTTCATGATTGGCCCTTTTAGTCTCGTAGTCTAATGACTTTTAGTTTCTTAGTTCACTCAGTTTAGCTCCCAGGTCGTTTTCCCTTATTCTTGCAGTTGTTGTTCTACCCTTATTAGAAACGTTTGTATTAGATATCATTAATCTATCTTTACAAACAGGATATGTACAAAAGGCCTATAAGGTAGCTGTAATCAAACATCTACTTAAAAAACCTAGTCTGGATCCAGATGTCTTAGCCAATTACAGACCAATATCCAATCTCCCCTTTATTTCTAAAATACTTTGACATTTGACACCATTGATCACAGAATATTATTACAGAGACTAGAACATGTTATTGGAATTAAAGGAACTGCACTAAATTGGTTTAAATAGTATCTATCAGATAGATTCCAATTTGTTCATGTTAATGATGAATCTTCCACATACAGAAAAGTTAGTTATGGAGTTCCACAAGGCTCTGTATTAGGACCAATACTCTTTACTCTATATATGTCTCCCCTTGGCAACATTATTAGAAAACACACTGTAAATTTTCACTGCTACACTGATGACACGCAGTTATATCTATCTATGAAACCTGATGAAACAAATCAATTAATCAAACTACAAGCATGTTTAAAAGACATAAGGGACTGGATGACGTATAATTTCCTTCTTCTAAACTCAGATAAAAGTGAAGTTATTGTATTTGGACCTAAAAGTCTAAGAAACATGTTTTCTAACCATATCGCTACTTTAGATGACATGACTCTTGCCCCAGTAGTACTGCAAGGAATCTCAGAGTCATTTTTGACCAGGATTTGTCATTTACCTCACATATAAAACAAATCTCTAGAACAGATTTCTTCCACCTAAGAAACATTGCCAAAATTAGGAGCATCCTCTCTCAAAGTGATGCTGAAAAACTGGTTCATGCATTTGTTACTTCTAGATTGGACTACTGTAATTCTGTACTTTCAGGCTGCCCCAGTAACTCTCTAAAAAGCCTCCAATTAATCCAAAATACTGCACCAAGATTACTGACTGGTATTGGTAAGAGAGATCATTTCATTTCACCTTCATTAGCTTCTCTCCATTGGCTTCCCATTAAATTTAGAATATAATTTAAAACCCTTCTTCTTACCTATAAAGCTCTAAACAGTTAAGCCCCATCATATCTAAAAGATCTCATTGTACCATATCATGCTACTAGACCACTTCTGTCCCAAAATGCAGGCCTACTTATGGTTCCCAGAATTTCCAAAAGTAGAATGGGAGACAGAGCCTTTAGCTATCAAGCTCCTCTCCTGTGGAACCAGCTCCCAGTCCAGATTCGGGAAGCAGACACCCTCTCAGCTTTTAAGACTAGTCTCAAAACCTTCCTCTTCGATAAAGCTTATAGTTGGTTATAGTCCTGCTGCTATAGGCTCAGACCGCTGGGGACTCTGCACTGTTCCACTTTCCTCTTCTCTTCATTCTATCCTCTCACCCCACATCTATAATGTCACCACTGTATGACATTAACTCTGTATCTTCTTTGTCCCGTAGTCGTCTTTCTCCCTCTCTGTCCCCTTCTCTCTGTCCCTGTCTTCAGGTGTCCCCGGATTTGGAGCTGTGTGTCCTCCAGTGTGCAGCTACTGGTCCTACTAACCCGCCCAATGTTTTGTTGTTCCTTTCGTTGCTCTTTTCTTTTCTCTCTCCACTTTCCACTCAGCCCAACCGGGCAAGGCAGATGGCCGCCCACCCTGAGCCTGGTTCTGCTGGAGGTTTCTTCCATTAAAGGGAGTTTTTCCTCTCCACTGTTGCCTATGGCTGCTCAAGGGGATTTGTTGGGTTTCTCTAAATGTTTGTATAGTCTTGACTTTATTATGTAAAGTGCATTGTGATGACCTTGTTGTAAACTGGCGCTATATAAATAAAGTTGAATTGAATTGTTTAGTTGATCTGACTCTGGTTATCTTCTTCATTCTGATTTTGTTTCTGTTCATAGTAGTTTTGTCGTTCTTCTCGACAGGAATTTTTGTTGATCTTTTTAATATCGTGTGCATTTTCAAATTAACCACTTTTATTTACCAGACTGTTCGTTAGAACCTGGTCTAAGGAACAGTCTGGTAAATAAACATTCTGGTAAATAATGTAAATTTAACATTTTACATTTGATTCAAAATTTGACACAGATGCGTTGTTCTTTGTAACACATTATTTTAATACCATGATGTTACAACCTTTAATTATGTGGAAACTCTAGAGAATAATATTACTTGAGGTCAAATCTCTCAAACGATTGTGTTAATGACTACTTTCAAAGTTCGTGGTACAGATGACATCATCATGATCTCATCATCACAGTGTCATTAAACATGTTCTGTACCATCTTGCTTTTTTATATAACCAGGCTAAAATTAAGTCTTAATTTATCCATTTGTAGAAACATAAAAATCACGAGTTGATGTAACATAGAAGAACAAGCAACTATCAGATGAAGGAATAACATCTTTGATTAGTTTAGTGTTTGAATTTTTGTCTCCACTGTCCAAAAGTTATAACAACATAAGTGAACTTTCCACAACATGTCTTCTGCAAATAAAATAATATAAATAAAAATTTCAAAGGAGACAAAATAACTATAATACTGCATTTCCTGAAGAAAATGTGTGTGATTCCTGAAAGCTAAGCTGCTGCAAACAGCTGCTGCAAAACTGTTTGAGTAACGCTGAGATTAAAAATGAAAATAATGTAAAATATTAATATAAATTAGCTATCAGCACACAAATCAACAGGCATCATCTCCAAACAAGTTTTAACCACATAGAGTTGAACGGTGTTTCTAGCTGTGAGCGTTTAGGACTAGATGCAGGGTCGTAAAACGCACGGAAAAAAAACACATAATAATAATAATAATATTAATAACAAAGCAACAATAATAATAATATAATAATATACACAATAATAATATAATACTAATAATAATATAATATAATATAATATATATATAATATAATATATATATAATATAATATAATATAATATAATATAATATAATATAATATAATATAATATAATATAATAATATAACAATAATAATAACAATAAATACTGGAAACAACATTATCACTTAACAAACACAACAAATATATGACTTACGTGTCACAGTCAGTGTGGTGGGTTCACTCCACTCTGTAGAGCAGACGAGTCCTGTGTCTTTGTCCCCTTACACATGTAGTCCCCACTGCTGGACACACGGAAAGTCAAGGACTTCCTGTTTGTCCTGTGTGTGGTTGACCTGCTTTGTCTCCATTCATACTCCCACCCAGTTTCTCCACCGTCCTGGATCTCACATCTGAGGGTGATCGTCTCACCACTGAACATCTGAGGCCAGTTGTGTTGTAGAGTCACAGAGACAGAATTGGAAACTAATAGATACAAATAGAATCATCAGATCAACAGAGAAACTTCACATGTAGAAACTGTGATCAGGAATGGATGTTTTTTTATCACCAACACAATAATTAAACTCACAAGTTATTTTAATGCTGACGTCAGAACTTATATCAGAGTAAAAATCTGGTCGTCCTCTTCGTCCTCTGCACCTGTAGATGCCTCCTTGTGAAACACGGATAATTCTGTCTCCTTCACCAGCTGTTGTGATCTGATTTTCATTAATAATATGAGGTTCGTCTGAACCAGTCATATTTCCAGCCATCAGAGACGTCTACAGAGCAGCTCAGTGTCACGCTGCCTCCTACTGGTATGTTTGTTGGTCCTGGTGTCAGTGTGGCCCTGGGTTTGTCTGCAGTTAGGAAAATGGAAAATAAAAATAACATAAAACGTGAATTATTTGTTATGTTTTCATTTCATCTTAGGTATGTACCTTTCCATTATAACATGAAAACAAACTGCAGGTACACAAATTGTTTTTTCGTGGTTCTTTTTGTATTATATTGTCCCAAATGAAACATTTGTTTTCAGGAAAGGAAAAAAATCTTTGATCCTGGTCATTGTTTCAGGATATTCTATTAGCTGTTTCAGCAAAAGAAAAATATTTTTGTTGTTAAATTTACCTTTGTATTCACATCTTACAATAAACATGAATAGAATATATTAATAAGGCTGTTTGTTTGTAAATATGGTAAAACACTGATGACTCACCTGATACATGTAAAGAGACGTTGTTACTGCTCTCTTTTAATATATGATTCTATGTGACGACCAAAGCACTGGTAAACACCACTGTGGCCTGTAGAAAGACTTGATAATGTGTAGAGTTTATGTAAATTATACTGAAGAAATTCTCGACCGTCTCTCTTGATTTTATAAAACCAGTCAGTGTCTTTTCCTTCCTTCATGTCACATATGAAGGTCACTGACTCTCCAGTAAAAAACATGGACCAGCTGGACTCAAGGGTCAGAACAGCATCTAAAAGCCGACAAAAGTAGAACAACAACAAAACAGAGTTAGCAACATAAAACATTGTTAAAAAAATGTTTTAATTACAATATGTTAGGAAACATAACGTTGAAAATTGGAGAAAAATAAACATGAATAAATTGTAGATTCAACTTATTAGGGTTATTTCTATTAAAGCAAAGAACAATGTCAGTGTGTCACTACTGCACCATGACACAGAACTGAACAGACTAAAGGTTAAGATATAATTGTGACTATGACGTGATCTAGGAATCTGCTGATGATATGAGTATGAATTTTAAAAAGTCAGATATTGTAGCTGTTACACTATTTAAACTACAGTAAATTAAACTGTATGTTTCAATTCTATATACAGTAAATATCATCACAGTCAATCAGAAGGTTTAAAATATTAGTTTTGCAGTGATTCATTTATTAACCAAACAGGATATAGTAAGAAAACTGATAATATAATATAGATGATAGAGTATAGCAATGTGCCTCTGTAACAAAACTCGTAAAAATATCTTCATTCTTTACCCAGAGAGACTTTGCTAATATTAGTTCTACATATTATCCAACTGTGAATATACCAAATGTTTCAGGAAACTAGTTTCAGCTGTTTGTCACCTGGCTGCTGCACAAGTGACCTGGTTTAACATAGTGTTAGTTCATGGTGAGGAGGGATGTGACCAATGCAGCGTCAACTTGGGGAGACAGGACATGTGGGGACACATTCAGCAGCTTTGACATGAAGCATCTTCTACTTTTAATTCAAATCTGTTCACAACATGAAGGATTAACATCATCAGAACAATAAGAGCTGCTGCTACAAATTACTGCGGATAAACACATAAACATATTAACAGAATGTTTTTATGAACAAATCACTGAACTCACCAATTTTCTCAACACTGACTTTATTGCTGAGTTGTGTGAAGAACAGTGGATCTCCTCTCGCTCCTCTGCAGGAGTAAAAACCTCCTTCTGACACTGGAAAACTCTGCCTCGGTCTTTCTTTACCAAGACCTGAGATTCTTTTAAACTTAAACTTTTTTACTTTATTTTTAATCTAGTTTTACCCAGTTTTGCGCCATTGCCACATAGTTATGAAATCTCACAAAAATTAACACACTGACTCCAAACCAACAGTAGCTGATTAGAGTGAACAGCCCTCTGTATGTGACCATCATTTTGTTCTGTTAACATGATTAAAGAAAAGTAGAACATGTACAAGTCTGTATGAAAGTTATACTCTGCTCTGTGAGGGTCAACGCAGCACTCTTTCTTCAGTGCTATTAAAGACAATTTTGGGCACAAATCTGGTCATTTCTGTTTATAAATGAAGTAAAAACTATATCATATGAGCGCAGAGGCTCTCATGTTAAAATATCATACTGTTTAAAATATTATATTAGCTAGAAGCAAAAAAAAGACAGTTGTTACCTTCTGTATTTCCGTAGATGAGTGTGATTGACACTGAAATAAAGTTTAAAACCTCATCAAACATGATCAATCTGACAGCAACTCAAAATCATAATCAGCAAATTTTATGAGATAACATTATTGAAAGCACATGTTTCAAAGTATGTACATTATTGAATTATTTACATTCAAAATCTACAGACATAACAGCAGCTTTGCTTAGAGCAAAAACTGTACAAACATTGTTCATCATAGATGATTGTTCTGTTACGTATTTAGCTCAGTCCTCCACCCTGAACCAAGACAAACCAACAACCACCATGATGCTTATTAATCATCATGTTAGTTAGAAAACAAGAGTTTGTGTGTGAAAGTCAATATGTTGATAGAAAGTGACTGATGTACTCACAGAATAATGACAGTACACAGAACAACGTGTGTCCCATCTTCACATGCAGAGCAACACTGTCACTCTGCTGTTTGTCCTTTACATTAACACATGTAACACAGCAAAGACACAAACAACAAAGACAAGTTATGTTTTATAGAAATGCATCAGATAAAGTGCAGCCTCTCTGTTCTTCCTTCCTTTTTATGTGACACACAGTCATCTACCACAGTTTTAACCACAACATATTTACTGCACGTTCACACTTCCTGTTCACCACTAAAATACAACAAGTTGTGTAAGATTTAAATGTTTTTAATAAAAAATACATTACTTATAATAAATTAGCTTATTTCATTAGTAAATTATTAAGCAATTTAATTATTGCCTAATAATTTATTTATTGTTGCATGTTATACAATGTATAACACAGTGACTGTGTTGTGAGGAGCTGGTGAGTTTAACACTCAAAATAAATTTACCACATGGCAGAGAAACACCGAGACAGACAGTCCAAGACAACAAACAACAAGAAAACTGAAAAAATAGAACTTGCATTATTATCATTATCAGAATCAGTAAAGTTTCCCCATATTTGTTCTGAACAGTGTAATGATGGTGGACTTTCCTGTAGAGAAAATTATTTAGAGAACAAAAGCAGAAATTCTCTGTTTGCGATTCAACAACTACAGTCCCATGAACCTTGAGACGAGCTAAAACTGACTGTTGGAGCTTCATGAGTTTCTCATCCACTGCATAGAAACCACAGTTACTGTGTTTTACATTCAGCAGATCCAAATATAGAGCGTCAGTTTAAACTAATATTAGAATCCATCTGAGAGCACGTGTAGGACATGTCAGTGTTAAAAGGTGTTAATTTAATCTATGATCAGATGTTTCAGTCTGAGGTGTGATGCACGGAAATGACACAATAACAGCAGAATTTGTTGCCACATGTCCTGAAATAACATTGATGTTTATCAGGTGTGGGGACAAATTCTCTTCTAGCACTTTTTGTGTCTTTCATCTGGCCTTTGAGCTACAAGCCTGAAAAATGCATTAAAGTGTTTGTAACTTAACTGGAAACTGTAGTTTGTTTTACCTGACATTACTACAAACCTCAGGCTTTATTGTAAATGCATTAAGGGACAAATCTTCAAATCAACAAAACTGAGGTAGCACCATTAGTTTATATAAATGTGTGTTACTGTCACGGCATAGATCAGACATTTACACACCAGAGCAGAAAGACGACGTGTCAAACACAACACGTGCTGTCAGATGTTTATCAGTGGAACAATCCGAGCTAAGTGTCCGAACTACTATACACACACAAAGCAGATATTAGTAACATGATGTTTTAGCTACTTGTATGATTCAGTTATGAAACTTGGTATATAAGTGTTTTCTCATATTTAGAAACACAATAAAATAAGATGATTATTAAATAAAGGAATAAGAAAGGATTGTGGTTTATTTTGAACAAAGTTTCACAACTGTGAGAAGAACAGAGAGGATTGACTCCAAGTCTCTTAAAGATACTGTATATCCACACACATGTAGACACACACACACACTATCATGGTGCATCAGGCTGGTATGTGCTGGATTGTCTCATACGCTCCTGCCTGGTATTTTACACCAATTTTGTCAAGTTTTGTTCAGTGTTATGCCGCTGGTCTAGAGGATCCCACGCTCAACACAACGTGCTCTCCCACTCTTCCCATTCCCAAGCAAAAATCAAATGGCAGCAAATGATTTGTTTCAGAGGTGAGCGACACACAAAACGACAAACAAAACGCTCTAATAAAAACCCTCCTTACCTTATTGAAATAAACCACAGAATAAAAGACAGAATGTATAACTCCTAATCCAAAACAGAAAAAATATTAAAATAAAAGGGCTTCTCTCTCTTGTATTGAGGCTACCAGGAGCTGAATATTTAGTGATTTTAGTGAATTGACACTTATGTGCACACGGACAAAGACAAAGTTTAATACCAAACACTAAATATTAAATATTATAACACCAAAGCTCTAAATATTCTTTCTTACAGAGTCAACATCACAGTGCTGGGTTGGTTTGGAGCGACACAGGTGGAGACATCCGGGGTATATGAAGATTGTAGGAACATCTCATCCAATCAGGTGGTTGAGGCGGGAAATAAGGACACAGATTCCCGTCAAAGAATCCGGCTCAGGAGAAGACGTGTCGTTTAAGGTTAAGTTGTCTTTATTGATCCCACAACGGGGAAATTAACATGTTACACAGCTCCCAGATGTACAAAGCAACAAGAAAGTGCAAGTAATGTGCAAAAAATTAAATTCAAATCAATTTAAAATATATATACAATGTATAACTAAGTTTAGTTGTTGATTACAGCCCAGCTCAGTCTCATTTGGGCAGCGAGGGTTGGTCAGGTGTGTGTCTGTGTGTCTGTGTGTGTGTGTGTGTGAAAGGAGGAAGCAACAAGGTGAGCGATACGTCATCATGTCTGTACGAGCTACGGCAGAATATCCAGGTGGCTCCGAGTGACGCAACCTTAACTGCAGCATTTAGACACTAGCAACACTTGATGTCATTATGTTTATCAGGTTAAAAATCATAACAATAACTCACATGTTTGATAGACGTACATAAACAGTAAACACGCGCCACACGCTCAATTGTCCCTTAATTGTCGGTCTGTCCGTCACCACGTGACCGGCAGAGTTCTTCCGGCTGTGGTCCCTGGGTGTCATTACTAACTCCGCCCGCCAGAGGGCGCTGTTGAGCTTCCCACCACAAATCTAGATCTAGAAGAGGATTATTAGTTTATGACTGTAACCTGTTGGAAGAAATTCACACTGTTTTGTATTTAACACTTTAGCTGTAGAGCTGTGAGACTGTGGCTTCTTCCAACAGACTAAACCCATAAAATTTGTGAGACTGAAAGTGTCGACTCGTTTAATACCTACAGTGCAGATGAAACAGAAAATTTACTACAATTGAAAACATGCAAAACTTTGAGCAGTAATTTAATACACATAATTCAAAGAAATGTATACAAACACAAAAAACAATGATATTTAATAATATAATGCTAAGAGTATCACACATATAAGTCACATTTTATACAGTATTTATATATATATTTTTAAATATATATTTTAATTGGCATTAGCTTATTAACAACAAATAAACTGTTTGCATATATAATACATACAAAAGATACACAAGTAATTAATATAAAAAATAGTAAATGATCTAAACGTAATTTTTCATGATCTGAAATAAAACACTGAATCTGATGTTTGGACAGCTGAGGTTTGCACAATAATGTAAACACTTTTTAATCTTGGATGCTGTTTGTTGTTGTTGTTGTCATGTGTTTCTTGTTTTAATAAAGTAAACGGCATCTTGTGTTTTCATTGTGTAATTTTTGCCATACACATCTTGTCACTACAGGCAATGAAAGACACCATTCATGTCTCAAAATCCCTTTTATGAACCTGAAAAATACAAAAATACAAAACAAAGGAAAAACAGAAACACATAAAAACATTCATGTTTTTATGATGGTGTTAGGAGACAATCGTTAATTGAGTTTATAATAATAACTTTTAACTATCCTTTGTAATCAGTTTCACCAAGTTTCATGTTGCTTCTCATTACGTGGCAATTTTATTTAAACAAGAGAAAAGATGTGAAAATATTATAAAAACATTTTCTTGTCTAAACCTAGTTAAGATCATATTTAACTTGTTGGTGTTATTCCTGAGATATGTTTGTTTAAAATAAAGATGAAACACAGTTACTTCTTATTCTGGATTGGAGTGTTTAGAACTACAAAGACCAGTAATTATGTAACAGGTGGACATGTCTTCATAGTCTTCAGTGGACAGATTTAGTTTCAGTACCGTTGTTGTGAAGACACGTTAGCTGGTCCACACAACTTCAAAAGGATTTTTGAGGGTCAAGAATGAATTTTAGGGTCTGGGTTAGAATTAGGTTTTGGTTAGGGTGAGGGGCTTGGGATCTATATCAGTGTGTGTGTGTGTGTGTGTGTGTGTGGGAGTGAGCGGAGGGATTTCACTATAAGCCAGTACACATTGTGTGTATTATGCAAAGCTGTGTGTATCTGGATGTTCTGTATCTTGGTTTCTCAGACATGTTTCAGGCCTCACGTAGTCCTTCTCTCTGTGACTGTATGTAATCATTGACTTGTGTTGTTGTCTGGTTCTTTTTCTGTGTAGGAAAAGTGTGTGTGTCCATTTAACTGTGTGTGTCCCCAGTGTTCAGGACCAAGGTCTGTGCCAGGTGCTGCTGCCTTAAGGCTGATTGTGGTTTTGTGAAAAGGCTGAGGTGAGTTTTGCAGCCTGGTAGTGGTGGCAGTGAACCACTACAGGACAAAGCTGAGAGCAGACAGTCAGCATGGAGTCCTGCACTGGTACTGGTTTCACTGGGACACAAGTCAATGACTTTGTCCCCACTTAGTGGAACTTGTGCAGTATCTGATTGTTTAAGTCCAACTCTCAATTGTTTTCAATATTTAATGATTGAAATAATACAGTAAAACTCTGCACATTGTCTCATCTGGTTTCAAACGTTTCAGGCCATTGGCTGGTGTTATTATCTGTAGCTATTATGAATTATTAAGAATACAATAAATCTATTGAGTAAAATGTATTTAATTATTCATACCCAATTTCCTGTAGTAACAATATTTGTACCTGTGGTTGAATCTGGATTCACATTGTTGTAGTCAGAGTTTTCCTCTGCATTATCACGTCTCCCTGTGTAAAGAAAGCGTTTTTTAATATATCTTAGTTTACAGTAGCAAAGCTTTAATTTATTATCATTATTCAAAAACATGTTTTTATATGTGAACTGACCTGTTTTTTTCATGAACTTCACCCTCAATCAGTGTGACATTGTTGAATTTATCTCTTTGTCCAGCTGAAATATAAACATTGAACATACATGTGAGATATACTTTGATCATTCAGTTCTAGTCATAAAATGTCATATTAATCAAAGTTTATACTGAACCACTTTGTGTGTTTCGAGAGCCTCTGATTGATTCATACACAGAAACATCACCTACAAATCAATGACAATCCACAAAAAAGTTACTTAAAAAAGCAGAAGGTTAGAAAAAGTTATGAAAGTAATAAATTGTGAGTCTGACCGTGGAGAAGAGAGGAGTAAACTTGAGTTTGACTCTGGTCGACTGTTTGCTGTGTAGCAGATTCTTGACTGATGATCAGAGAATGAATGAACCTAAAACCCAAAGAAAATACGGTGAATTTAGTTCAAAACATGGAAACAGTTGTGATCTAAAGTGGAAATTTGTTGTCGTTACGTTTAGATCGTCTCTCCTGAAATGACACATCTGTATATAAATGTTTAGTTTATGTTTAAATGATGGAAGTGTTGGACCAACCTGTTCCAACACGAAGCTGTAAAAAAAATACAATCAATATTAAATTGTTTTGTATTAAATAATTTCACAGCGTCATGTCACAAGATCCAAGTTCATCAGTGATTTTCAGTGAATGATCAAGAAGAAAAGTTTCCACCTTTTATCCTTCTGCAGCAAAACAGCAGCAGCAGCAGCAGGAAAACAGTCAGTAAAATTCCACTAATCAACCCAGTGACAAATGGGACAGTAGATGAACAAGTTTCAGACCTGGAGCCTGTAATTATAAATCAGCATTGACAAACATTATTAATAAAGCGAGGAGCAGAGTCAACAACATGTTGTTACACAAAGAGATGAACACATTGATCGTGCAGATGGATGTTCAAACTCACAGTTCAGAGTTACTGAGTCTCCAGGACTCGACCATGATGGAGACACACTGAGGACAGGTCTGGGTTTATCTGTTGGGAAATGATTTTTCTCCTAGTAAACACATTTTCCT
>JAUPFM010000113.1:0-100000 GCA_033026295.1 Channa striata
CAAAACACTGGGCAGGTTGGTAGGACCAGTAGTTGCGCACTGAAAGACACACAGTGCCAAAGTGAGGTATCGGCAATCACCAGGTGTGTGTATGCCGTAGTGGAGTTTAGCCACTTTAACTGTTCCACGTACCTTGTAAGAGGCTGCATGGTATTCCCCATGTTGGCAGTGGCGAGTCCGACGTTCTAGGCAACGGCACGGAAACATCATGACAGACAGATTTATTCATCCACAGCTTCTGGTAAGGGAGAAATCGGAGGGACTTTCTAGGTATAGTGTCCTCCACAATTTTTCCAATAAATCCAACCTTTATTCTGTGAAGTCCTTGATGTCTCCGCCCACACTGAAAGTTGTACACTGTGTATGACAGGTGATTATAGATACTATGGATTTAGAAACGTAAAATGTTTCAGCTGCAGAGAAGGTGTGATAATAAACATCAATATTAAAACTAAGTAATTCAATTGAGCTTTATTTATATAGTTTATTCAGAACAAAGTCAGCTCAAAGTGCTTATACATATATGTACATGATAAAGTCAAGACTAAAAAGACATGTATTGAAAACTACTACTACTCTTTCGGCTTTTCCCATTAGGGGTCGCCACAGCGAATCATCCTTTTCCACTTTACTCTATCCTGAGCATCTTCCTCTCTGACACCAGCTAACCTCATGTCCTCTGTTAGAACATCCATATATCTCCTCCTCGGTCGTCCTCTCGCCCTCTTGCCTGGCAGCTCCATCTCCAACATCCTTCTACCAATATAATCACTATCCCTCCTCTGCACATGTCCAAACCATCTCAATCTGGCCTCTCTGACTTTGTTGCTAACACAGGCAACGTGCGCTGTCCCTCTGATGAACTCGTTCCTAATTCTGTCCAACCTTGTCACTCCTAAGGAGAACCTCAACATCTTCATCTCTGCTGCTCCCATCTCTGCCTCTTGTCTCTTTCTCACTGCTACTGTCTCTAACCCATAGAGCAGAGCTGGTCTCACCACTGTCCTGTACACCTTTCCTTTGAGTCTTGCTGACACTCTTCTGTCACACAACACTCCTGACACTTTCCTCCACCCATTCCAACCTGCCTGCACTCGCCTCTTCACCTCTTTTCCACACTCTCCATCACACTGAACTGATGACCCCAAGTACTTAAACTCCTGCACCTTCTTCACCTCAGCCCCTGTAACCTCACACTTCTACCTTGCTCCTCTCGTTTACACACATGTATTCTGTCTTACTACGACTTACTTTCATACCTCTTCTTTCCAGAGCAAACCTCCACCTCTCCAGCTGTTCCTCCACCTGCTCTCTACTCTCACTGCAAATCACAATGTCATCTGCAAACATCATTGTCCAGGGAGATTTCTGTCTGACCTCGTCTGTCAACCTGTCCATCAGCATAACAAACAAGAAGGGACTCAAAGCCGATCCTTGGTGTAGTCCCACCTCCACCTTGAACTCCTCTGTCTGACCTACGGCACATCTCACCACCGCCATGCTTCTCTCATACATGTCCTGAACTACTCTGACGTACTTCTCTGCCACTCCCGACATCCTCATACAGTACCACAGCTCCTCCCTCGGCACCCTGTCATACGCCTTCTCTAAATCCACAAAGACACAATGCAGCTCCTTCTGACCATCTCTGTACTTTTCCATCAACAACCTCAAAGTGAAAATGGCATCAGTGGTGCTCTTACGGGGCATGAAACCATACTGCTGCTCACAAATCTCCACCTCCTTCCTAAGCCTGGCCTCCACTACTCTTTCCCACAGCTTCATTGTGTGGCTCATCAGCTTTATCCCTCTGTAGTTGCTGCAGTTCTGCGTGTCACCCTTGTTCTTAAAGATCGGCACCAGAACGCTTCTCCTCCATTCCTCAGGCATCTTCTCACTCTCTAAAATCCTGTTAAACAGACCTGTCAGAAACTTCACTGCTGTCTCTCTTAGACACTTCCACACCTCCACAGGTACGTCATCAGGGCCAACAGCCTTTCCGCTCTTCATCCTTTTCAGAGCCTTCCTCATTTCATCCTTTCTAATCTCTCCTATTTCCTGCTCCACAACATCCACATCTTCCTCCCTTCTTTCCCTGTCATTTTCCTCATTCATCAGCCTTGTACTCCTGTCTACTTTCCTCAGTCCTTTCTACATCCCACTTCCTTTTAGCT
Source organism: Channa striata (assembly GCA_033026295.1). Classification (NCBI taxonomy): domain Eukaryota; kingdom Metazoa; phylum Chordata; class Actinopteri; order Anabantiformes; family Channidae; genus Channa; species Channa striata. Next base: position 2,175 of record JAUPFM010000113.1, read on the forward strand.
AACCTCTTCCTCTGGATGCAGTCCTGTACTTCCTCATTCCACCACCAAGTGTCTTTATCATCTTTCCTCTTACCAGATGACACATCAAGCACCTTCCTACCTGTTTCCCTGATTACCTCTGCTGTAGTTTCCCAATCATCTGAAGCTCTTCCTGACCACCCAAAGCCTGTCTCAACTTCTGCCTGAATTCCTCACAAGTTTCTTCATTCTTTAGCTTCCACCACTTGGTCTTCTTTTCTGACTTTCCTCTCTTCTTCTTCCTGACCACCAGAGTCATCTTACACACCACCATGCGGTGCTGTCTGGCTACACTCTCTCCTACCACCACTTTACAGTCACTAACCTCTCTCAAATGACCTCGTCTACATAGGATGTAGTCCACCTGTGTACTCCTACCTCCACTCTTGTATGTCACTCTATGTTCTCTCTCTTCTGGAAGTAAGTGTTAACTACAGCCATTTCCATCCTCTTAGCAAAGTCCACTACCATCTGTCCTTCTGGATTCCTTTCCTTTACACCAAACCTGCCCATTACCTCCTCATCACCTCTGTTCCCCTCACCAACATGCCCATTGAAGTCTGCTCCAACAACTACTCTCTCTCCTCTAGGGATACTCTCTACAACCTCATCAAACTCACTCCAGAATGTCTCCTTCTCTTCTAACTCACAGCCAACTTGTGGAGCATACCCACTGACTACGTTCACCATCACACCTTCGATTTCTAGCTTTAGGCTCATCACCCTGTCTGAGACTCTTTTCACCTCTAGAACATTGTTCACAAACTCCCCCTTCAGGATCACTCCTACTCCGTTTCTCTTCCTATCCACACCATGGTAGAACAGTTTGTATCCTCCTCCAATACTACGTGCTTTGCTGCCTTTCCACCTCGTCTCCTGCACACACAGTACATCTACCTTCCTTCTCTCCATCATGTCTGCCAGCTCTCTACCTTTCCCTGTCATTGTGCCAACATTAAGAGTCCCTACTCTCAAATCTAAGCTCCTGCCTTTCCCCTTCTCTCTCTGACCACGCACCCTTCTGCCTCCTCTCCTTCTTCGACCAACAGTAGTCCAATTTCCACCGGCACCCTGTAGGTTAACAGCACCGGTGGCGGTCGTTGTTAACCCGGGCCTCGACCGATCCGGTATGAAAGTGGTATGGATGACTCGCATGATTGTACTTGGCAAAATTTTACGCCGGATGCCCTTCCTGACGCAACCCTCTCTATTTATCCGGGCTTGGGACCGGCACAGAAGTTACTGGCTTGCAACCCCTGTGGCTAGATTACATGTATTGAAAAACAGTGGAAAAAAACCTTTTCAGCTCCACACAGGTTTTCATTCTCAGGGAATTAAATACAAATTTAACATACATAATCGCCCCATTTACGAGCTCTCACTTTCATTTTTTCTTTCACTGTCTGCAGCCTGTTGTTATGCACATGCGCAGAGAAAACCAATTAGAAACCCAGTTACACTAATAAAACCAGGGTTTCCCAAGCCCCTACTCCCATCTCCTGTCCGGGTTTCCTGTATACATGACATTTAAAAAACCAGCTTTCCCAGGAAAACCGACTGTAACCCGGTTACTAATGTACTAATCTAAAATTCAGGACACTTGTTTACAACATTGTCAAGTGAAAGACCACTAAACAGTTACTTTGTTTTTAGTGGTTTTTTTTTTGTTTGTTTCTTGCCCTTGGCCATGAGGGACAGAGACCAGGAGCAGGCAAGTTCTTTACCAACTGAGCTTCAGCCTCCACAGAAACTTACACCTAAAATACAAAGAAAGCAAATGGAGATTCTGGAGTGTGGGTTTAACACACAGTATCTCAGTGATAAAGAAGTTCACTTTTCTCACTCTGCAGTGACTACAGACTAATCACACACTTCTTTCTTTTTACTAGATTAAAATAGTGGCTGAATAGAAAATTCTCATGAATCGTATCAGACAACATCATCGAAATCAAATCATGAAACTTTCCTACCTTTCCATTATTTGGTCAGAGAATAACAGTCATCAGTGCTGACTCCTGCAAAGTCCTGGGTCCCACAACCCAGCAGGACATAAAGTGGGACAGCAATATAACCTCCGTCATCAAGATGACCGACACCTCTTCTACTTTACAGGGCAGCTTACAAAGATGGGAACACTGATCATTCGATTAAAGTGAATGACGCTCAGAAATGATAGCCATGATCTGACTTTGACACAAAAGGACAGATTTTATTTAGGGACAGAGGAAAAAAGAAGAACAAGCAGACACTGGCCAAACACTACAGGTACTATAATCTCAGTGCAAGAACAGACTTAAAGTTTGGCTTTGAACTTTGCAAATGTGATAGGTTGAAATAACATGCATTGATTTAACTGTAATATTAAAACAATAACCAACAAATATGATAGGTGTAATGATATCAAACTTCTGTTGAGACTTCCAGGTCAGCAGATAAAAATAATTACATAATAGGTCCAGAACTATGAGTCAGTAATAGTGGGAAAGTAATGGATTTGCTGCTGTGGTTGATTTGCTGTATCTGAAGCCAGAAGGGAAAGCTCTCACCACAGTAGCTTCATTTTATGTAAAGATGCCAGAGACTAAACTCCACGTGCGACATATTTTGTTAACTTTCTCCCCTTGTCAGCGTGTAGCATAAAGAGGTTAGGGTTTCTGTGTAAAATAGGTGCTGGCATCAGTTTAGTTTATGTGACGTGTGAGAAGTGAGTTGTGACCTCTATATACTAAAGTTTACAGAAGAAAGGCAGAAGGTTTATTTAAATGTCCATCAGTAATAACAGATACATCATGTTGAATCACAGGTAAACTAAATCACACACTGTTCTGCTCTCACCAGACAACAGAAGCTTCTTCCAGCTGACCTCAGTCTCTTAAATCCTCCTTTCTTTATAAAATTCATTCCAGTGTTGAAGGTGTGATTTTATGTAATTACTCTGTAAGTTGCTTTGAATAAAATCTGCCAAATGAATATAAGATAATTGCTAATTTTCTATAGTACATATTGCCAGTGGCACAGGCAGGATTAACTCACACAAGAATTAACAGAACACTTATACTGACATGCTGAGGACACAGCAACAAACTGCATGTTATTAGTTTTCTGAAGTAAAGACAACTAGTCCTTCCTCTTTTCAGGTTACTAAACAACCTATTTTCAGTCTGCTGGTTTTTTTCATGTCCTGCCATCTGTCTTTTGAATTCCTCTCTGTGTTGGGACTGTTCCCATCTACATTCACTTATTCATATGTTGAATATGTGTCACGTGTGAGTGTCTGTTGGAGTGTTTGTGCACATTTGAGGAAGAGACAGAATGTAAATGTAACACATTTGTCATATTTGTCATTTTCAAAATATACTTATTTAGTTCTGTGTAGAAGATGTCACTATGTGGTGCTTGTGAAAACAGACACAGAGGGACAAACAGTTTGTAACCAGAAGCTGAACGAGAAACAGGACAGGAGTCAGACTGGACATACACAGGTTAGATATATAAAGCAGAGAGTGTGTATGACTGGTTACTGGTAATATTCACCTTCATTGGAAATAATAAAGCGTCACTGAAATCAGGAGAAAACACAACAGATTATGTTACAGTGACAACGTTTTCTCTGCACATTTTTACTGATTTGTGAATTCACTCACTGAAGAACATGTACAAATAAATTTCTTTTTGCATAGAGCAGATCACATTTCGGTCAATGGACAGTGTCTGTTTACAGCATGTTGGTCTCACGGGAGCCAGGCTGCAGTATCTGAAGAGACAAAATGAGTCTGATAGATTTTCTAAACCAGGGGTAGAACAAGGCATAAATCACAGGGTTCAGACAGGGGCTGATACACGCCAGAAACATACCTGAGGCTGCAGGTAAAGTAGACCCAGCTGACAAAAAAAAGAGAACATTATATGGGCAGTAACACATTAAATACACAACTACAACAACACCCAGAGTCCTGGCTGCTTTCAGTTCAGATTTCTTAGTCTTTACAGTCTCTGAATGTTGGAGTGTAACGGCTCCAACATGAGAGCGCATGGCATGAGCCTGAGACACAGCCGTCACAAACACTCTTATATACAGAATTATGATGACAGTAATTGGAGCAATAAATGAGAAAGCAACATCAAAATATGTTTGACTGTATCCAAAACGCACTATACACTCTCCATAGCAGGTATTATACAAACCTGGTTGAGCCAAATTTTTATATAAAAAAACACCAACGTAGACAACACAACCAATCCAACACATACAAACACACATTTTAACTCTTGTCACAGTGACTCTGGTGGGGTAATGCAGAGGGTCACAAATAGCCACATAGCGGTCGACTGATATAAGAACCATGACTCCTACTGAGGCAGAAAGAGCGATCGAGAGGACATAAACATGTAGAGGACACAGGAGGTCACCAAGAAACCAACAGGCTGTTTCTCGATACGCTTCTACCACTGACTCAAGCCCAAAAAGGAAATCTGACACAGCCAGAGAGACGAGGAGGAGGTTGGTGGGTGTGTGCAGCTGCCTGCAGTGAGACAAAGACATGTAATGTAATATGAGACATTCATGTAAAGAGATATGTCTTACATGTGTCACATCTGGACATTTATCATTAAAAACATTGTCAGCAAATCAGAAAATACATCTGGTGTCAGGATGAAGTTATTTACACACTAACATTTTCTTATTAATAAAACTGATCAGACTTAAAAACAATGTTTTATAAGTTTAAGGATGCTGAATTTATCTCTGCCTGAAGTGTGAGACTGAGATGATGACGAGCAGGTTGAGAATCACAGAGAAACCACAGATGAAGAACAACAAATACATGAGGACAACATCAGACTGATTGATCTTTGGTTTCCTGCAAGAGGCATTGAGGAGTTGTGGAAAGCAGAGCTCTGCTCCATCCTGGTCCTCCATCCTCAGAGAGGAGAAGCTTCAGCCCTGGCAGCTTTTGACTAAAGCTCATTTATCAGTTTCTTTCATAAAACTCATCCCTCCTCTTCTCTTGGTCTCTCCTTCCCATTGCATCATATCCTTATCATAATTTTTCTCTTTGTTTCCTCTCCTCTCGCTTTTACTGTAAGATATGATCTATTTTTATTTTGTGTTCTGCACATTTTTTGTTGACACACAAACTTTTTTCTTTTCTCTGCGCAACCCTATCTCCTTAACGTTACTTTCTTCTAAAACTACAGAAAATACTGTTATGTTTTCCAGAGGAACCTAATTAACAAAATACCCAATTTTGAAATATCTTGATTCTATAAGTGGACCACTGATGACCCACCATATGCAGTAAGCTGTCCCCATCCCCTCTGCTATTTATTATTCTTTGGGCTCCATTGCTTTATATCTATCAGATCCTGCTCCCACAATGATTGTAAAAGAATTTAAGGGCCCCATGGGCAAAACAATTATTTGATTTTCAAAAATATGAGATAGCACCCCTAAGCGAGGAAGCTGGTTCTAGGAAGCCATCCAGTACTGTGTCTTCATTCTTATATTTCAGAAATTCATCTATACTGTCCTGCTCGGCCCCTCAGATCAACTGATCAGCTGCAATCTTGAGGTAGACCATGCTCAAGGGCAGATGTGACTGCGTTTTCAGTCATAGGGCCCATAGGTTATGGAATTAACTCCCTCTCCATGTTGGGCAGGCCACAAGTGTGGTGGTTTTTCAGTCACATCTCAAAACCCATTTTTATTGGCTGGCGTTTAATTCAGACAAAGTCGTTTGCTTTGTTTTTTTTTTTTATTACTGTTCGATTGCTCGATTGCAATTGTGAATAGTAATGGATTCAGAGGACAACCTTGGCATATGGAGCAAGAGAGATGGAAATAATTAGATCTAGTATTATTTGTCCTGACAACGGCCTGTGCGGTAGAATAGAATATTTTAGCCCAAGACACAAAGCTTGCTGTGAAGCCAAATTTCCATGAGACAAAAAAAAGGTATTTCCATTCCACTCTGTAAAGAGATTAGAGCTTCATGAGTGTCAGAGACATGAACATTATAAGTTGTGTTAAATAGTTGTATTAGTTTGGAAAAGGAGTGCTGGTTCATTAGAAATCCTGTCTGGGTAAGTGAGATTATAGTTGGGAGAGTGTACTCCAAACGTAATGCCAATGATTTTGATATTTTAAAATGAATGTTTAGTAAATGTATGGGGCGGTAAGGTGTGAGAGTCCAATGGGTCTTTGCCCTTTTTGAGAAAAAGGGAAATAGAGGCCTGAGTAAGTGTAAAGAAAGATTGTCCACTCCAAAGATCAATGCATTTTAAAACTGATTTATTGAACTCCTGTGTTCCTCAGTACAGCTGATGGCAATAGTTCTACGGATCATGTTGATTAAATAGCTAAACTTAGTATTAAATTCAATACAATTCAACTTTATTTATATACCTCCAATTTATAACAGGGTCATCTCAAGATACTTTACATAATAAAGTCAAGACTATAGAAACATTTAGAGAGAACCCAACATATCCCCCTTGTGCAAGCCATGCGCAACAGTGGAGAGGAAAAACTCCCTTTAACGGAAGAAACCTCCAGCAGAACCAGGCTCATGGTGGGTTGCCATCTGCCTTGACCGGTTGGGCTGAGTGAAAAGTTGAGTGAGAGAAAAGAACAGAGCAACGAAAGCAACAACAAAACCTTTTGCAGGTTGGTAGGACCAATAGCTGCGCACTTGAAGACACAAAGCTCCAAAGCCGGGCACCTGAGGACACCTGAGGACAGGGACAGATAGAGGGAGACTGAGCGGGAGAAATACAACTACGGGACAAACACATAGTTGGTTATAGTCATGCTGCTATAGGCTTAGACCGCTGGGGGACTCTGCACTGAGACATTTTCCTTCATTCATTCTCTTCATTCTCTCCTCTCACCCCAAACCTATAATGTCACCACTGTATGACATTAACTGATTTGGCGCTGTGTGTCCTCCAGTGTGCACCTACTGGTCCTAGTAACGTGCCCAATGTTTTGTTGTTGCTTTTGTTGCTCTGTTCTTTCCTCTCTCCACTTTCCACTCAGCCCAACAGGTCAAGGGAGATGGCCGCCCACCCTGAGCCTGGATCTGCTGGAGGTTTCTTCCGGTAAAGGGAGTTTTTCCGCTCAACTGTTGCCTATGGCCTATGGCTTGCTCAAGGGGGGATTTGTTGGGTTTTCTTTAAATTTTTGTATAGTCTTGACTTTATTATGTAAAGTGCCTTGAGATGAACTTGTTGTAAATTGGCGCTATATAACCAAAGTTGAATTGAATTGAATTAAATTGAAAGTTTTGAGCCTAGTTTTAAAAGTAGAGAGGGTGTCTGCTTCCCGAGTCTGGACAGGACGCTGATTCCACAGGAGAGGAGCAAGATAGCTAAAGGCTCTGCCTCCCATTCTACATTTGGAAATTCTGGGAACCACAAGTAGGCCTGCATTCTGAGGCCGAAGTGGTCTATTAGGATGATATGGTACAAGGAGATATTTTAGGTATGATGGAGCTTGGCAGTTTAGAGCTTTATAGGTAAGGGTTTTAAATTCTATTCTACATTTAATGGGAAGCCAATGGAGAGAAGCTAATGAAGGTGAAATATGATCTCTCTTACTAATCCCAGTCAGTAATCTTTTAGAGAGTTACTAAACAATAATGGAAATCACAGAACGATAGAATCACATGAGAGTGTAATATGAATATTAGAATTCTTCTTTCTTCTGCATCAGAGGTCTCTAGTACAGCATGAAGTCTTTACCACTGTTTCATTCTGATTCCTGGAAAACAGACTTTGTTTAAAGGGTCTATCAAGCTGGTTGATTTTGTTTTGGGGGATTAAACATCCACTTAAACCATAATGACTTCGCAAGTTTTTAATTTTTAACACGTTCCATTACTTAAGGACCTTTTAAGCTCTCATTTGGTCACCACAAAGTTTGTTCTGTTTGTTTGTTTGTTATCTGAGCGTATTTTCAAGACCTGACCTCTCATTGCAATGAAGCGTCAAAGCACATTGATAAATGAGTCCATATCCAGCGATGTCGCAACTTCTATGTGGACAGGTTGAGTAGCCAGGCAAGTTAATATAACACTTTATCGCAGTTTTTTGATTTTAAAAGGTCCATTTAATCAACACCTATTCTGGTAAATGGTGTGTCATCTGATAACACTATTAATTGGAAGGTCTGCCATCTGTTGCCACACAGTTGACCCATGCAATCATCAACAGGTTTTACACTGAGCCAGAATCGTTCTGATTGCAGAGTTTGCATTTGGGATCCAATATCTTTGACATAAAAAAGACAAGACGTGGTTGCGACCGCCATGCCCGATATTTTCATGGATTTCTTGTAGCATGAGCTGAGTTATTCTGTGATATTTAGGTTGAATAGCAGGGTGTATGGATTTCTCTGGCATGGCAGCTCAGCTGAGCTTAAAACCTATATGGAGGATTCCTTCGTGAAGCATTTGGTTAAGTTTATGTTTGTAGCTGCTGAGGAACAGGGATTGGATGAGCCATAGGTGACCTTGAAACAGGAACTGGAGGAACTGGACGAGCGATGGGTGACCTAAGAACAGGAAAAGGAACTGGAGGAACAGGAACCGGACGAGCAATAGATGACCTCAGCACAGGCCGGCCGACCTCGACACAGGAACAGGACTTGTAGAGCAGGACCTTCACAGATGCCAGGGTGCAGAAACAGGAACTGGACAGGCATTAACTTGACGAGTGGGATCTTGACTGGAAAAGTGCTGGGCAACCTTAGTGCAGGAACAGGAACTGAATAAACTTTAACTGGATCGACGGTGGCTGAACTCGGCGCAGAAACAGGAACTTGACGAACAGGGACAGGAACAGGGACTGAGCTGGGCCTCAACCAAACTTGGCTCCCGGATGGGAACCAAACGAACGTCGGCTGACCTAGCCATATAGCAGCATGACCTAGCACGCTGCATTAACTTGGGCAGCCCTCTCTGAACTGCAGGCTGCATGAACTTGGGCAGGCCTCTGAACTGCAAGCTGCTGTAACTTGGGCAGGCCTCTCTTAGCTGCAGGCTGCGTCAACTTGGGCAGACCTCTGTGAGTTGTAAGCTGCGTCGATTTGGGAAGCCCCCAGAACTAACCAACCTGTGCGGATAGTTGTTACCCTGCTGCTTGAGTTAATTCAAACTCTAACCTGAAACCTAAAACATGAAGTGATTAATGGATGTGAACAGATAATCAAAACCCAGGTAAAAATGGGGATAAATAACTACAAACAAGGCCTGAAAAGAATGACACTTAAGAGGCCCACTGAAACTCAAAGGCAAAAACTGAGACTAAAAACAAAAAGACTAAAGACAAAATTCACTCTTAATGAGAAGCCTAACAAATCTACAAAGAACTATGAACAGACTCACAACTGTATCAAAGGCTGAAGATCAGGAAAGAAAGAAACGATTAGGAAGATACATCAGAATGGAACATGACACTCTAGCAACCCCAAAACTTAACACAACCACTTAAATACAATCATGCAGCAGTGATGATGACGATGATAAAAGGCAAATGGCGAGTGCACTGGAAAGCAGTCGAGAAGGGGAGGAGCATAGAGTCCAGAATCCTTAAGGATGGTAATGATGACGAGGAAAGGCAAAGTGCAAGTGCACTTTTATGTCTATATAAAAGGTAAGGGCTGTGAAAAACTAAAAGAGGTCAAAAAACCAAACTTATAACAACATCAAAGCAAAATGCTATCAGAAAAAGTGTTTATGTTTCATGAGATGCAGATACAATAGACAGCAGAAAGGGATTTTTGCATACATGCATATGAAGATGCAGAAGAGTTCTGGTTTCATCAGTTTTTTTATATTGGTAGAGAGGTCATCCAGCTCATTCCACCACCGTGAGATCACTGAGGTGAAGAGTTTTGTTTGTTGTTGTGTGATGTTTGGACCACCAGGTGTTATTCATTGGCAGAAGACAGCAGTTGGGAGGGATTGTAGACTGGAATGAGGGAGTTGAGGTAAGCCGAAGCTGTAGAGTTAACCACCCTGTAGGGAAGAGACAGAGCTTTGAACTTAATCCTCGCAGCCACAGGAAGCCAGTGCAGAGATCTGAAGAGTGGTGTGACATGAGTCCTTTTTGGCTGATGACAAATGAGGTCTGCTGCCGCATTTTGGATTACCTGCACGGGTTTGATCTTACATACCAGTAACCCCATCATCAGTGCATTGCAGTAATCAAGACGAGATATGTCAAACGCCTGGACAAAGAGTTGTGTTGTGTATTCCGAAAGGCAGGGTCTGATTTTTCTAATGTTGTATAGGGTACATGACCTTGAGACTGAGGAGGACATGTGTTCCGTGAAGCTCAGTTCGTCATCCATGATAACCGCTAGATTTCTGTCCGACTTACCGGGGACAATCACTGCACATCTAATGTTGATGTTGTGTTGTGTTTCATGTCTGGCTGAGAAACAAGAACTTCAGTCTTGGAGAGGTTAAGCTGAAGATGTCAGAGAGACAGGCAGAGATGTGTGACGAAACAGTAGAGTAATCCGGTCGACAGGAAAAGCTGTGTGTCGTTAGCATAGCAGTGATGGGAAAAGCCATGTGAATGGATGATAGAACCCAGGAAAGAAATATAGATGGAAAAAAGAAGAGGACCAAAGACTGAGGACCAAGGACACATTTGTGTAACTGGTGTGTGACAGATGATTCCATCCTCCCCTAAAGCCTAAAACTCAAAGATAATTGGGAGGGTTGTTTCCTGTTTGTGTTGTGGGTGGACCTGTCCTTTGTTTTTGTGTGGCGCTTAAACATTAATTGGGTAAATTTAAGACAACATGCACACCTCCCAAATCTCTGCTAGCTGATTCGATAATGTCAGAAGTTGGAATTGAAACTGGAATAAAACCTGTAGTGGAAAAAAGGTTACTTTGTGTTAATAAATTAGTGAGAGAAGTTCTTGTGTTGTTTTATTGTTCTTTAATATGGTTCACCCAGGAAGAACAGCAACCCAAAGATGTGCACATGAGGCTCTGCCCTAGGTGTACCTGCACAATCATTTATACATGCAGGGTTTTTTATTTATCCAATTACACGAAGGTTACATAAAATATTTCCTAATATGCTAAGACAAGAGGTCTAACAAAAGGAGGAGTTCAGCACCAAGTCAGCGTGCTTCATCTTCCTGCTTTCAGAAAACCAGTAAGTTCAGGTAGACAACAGTTATTCTGGTCTGTAGTTTTCTACTTAACCTTTGGCTGCTGGAACATCTTACTACACTGTCAAACGTGCAAAAGAAAGCGTGACCCTTAAGCATTGATATGTTTTATATATATGTAACGTACGTTTCTAAAATAATAAACCATCAGTCTTAGAGACATTTTCATTAAAGACCTATCCAATGCAAACCATGTTCTTGGAGTTTGGCCAGTGTTATCTGGTTTCACTTGTTTAAAACCAACAGGTTTCCTTCCCTCATATTTGTATGACTAATCATACACTTAAAATACTGTAAAGTACAAGATATTTTGTTATATAAAAACTGGGTTACATTTATCTAATAACCATCTCCGCACTTTGGGCGGGCGATCTTCGCATGACTGAGGAAAAGTAGATAATAGCTCGCTGACAGCTGAGAAAAGTCATGTTTAACTTATCTGTCCATGGCTCCCAAATAGCGTCTCAAATGTCACAAAACAATACAGGAGAAATCCATGTCCACTTACTCAAGTGCATTAAACAAATGAAGTGGGAATATGAAATAACGTAAATGCAGTGATCACTTTGATGTTTCTATTGTGGATTACCTTAAAAGCAACCAATCACGGAGCAACAAATTCTGTCTCCATGGTGATAAAGAGGTGGGGTGATAGCTAAAACTTGCTATTTTGATGCGATTTAACTTAGTTATTCACACATTCCACTACTATAAAATCTAAGTATATTCTACTGCCAACAGGTATAACATACTTACATTTGATGTTAATGCAATGAAACTTAAATAATTGTGTACATTGTACTTGACTGTTTAAATGGATATGAAGTGTATTATGGTACAATAAATTTATTTCATAATATATGGACTTCTTGTGGTCTGTGTTTATCCACAAAAAAACAGAAAAGGATAGAATGATGGAGATGAAATGCCAAGAGAGTCATTAGCATCCAGCAGAGAAAAAGAGAAAGAGAGAGAGAGAGAGAAGAATGGGCGGGATAAAGGTTAAAGTAATAAATGATATATCAAGTTGTCTGATAGAGTTTTAGTCAGAAGCTGTCAGGGCTGCAGCTTCTCCTCCTCCTCTCTCTGAGGATGGAGGAACAGGGAGGAGCAGAGCTCTGCTTTCCACAACTCCGCAATGCCTCCTGCAGGAAACCAAAGATCAATCAGGCTGATGTTGTTCTCATGTATTTGTTGTTCTTCATCTGTGGTTTCTCTGTGATTCTCAACCTGCTCGTCATCATCTCAGTCTCCCACTTCAGGCAGAGATAAAGTTTCAACTGATTATTTAGATATATAAGTCTGAACAGTACAAGAAAATGTTAGTGTGTAAATAACTTTTCATCCTGACACCAGACGTATTTTGTGCTTTGCTGACAATGTTTTTGAATGTTAAATGTCCAGATTTGGCACATGTACGACACTTCTCTTTACATGAATGTCTCATATTACATTACATGTCTTTGTCTCCCTGCAGGCAGCTGCACACACCCACCAACCTCCTCCTCCTCTCTCTGGCCGTGTCAGATTTCCTTTTTGGGTTTCAGTCAGTGTTAGAAGGTTATCGACAAACAGCCTGTTGGTTTCTTGGTGACCTCCTGTGTCCTCTACATGTTTATGTCCTCTCGATCGCTCTTTCTGCCTCAGTAGGAGTCATGGTTCTTATATCAGTCGATCGCTATGTGGCTATTTGTAACCCTCTACATTACCCCACCAGAGTCACTGTGACAAGGGTTAAAATGTGTGTTTCCATGTGTTGGATTGGTTGTGTTGTCTACTTTGGTCTATTTTTTTATAAAAATTTGGCTCAACCAGGTTTATATAATACCTGCTATGGAGAGTGTATGGTGGGTGTTGGATACATTCGAGCAGTTTTTGATGTTGTTTTCTCATTTGCTGCTCCAATCACTGTCATCATATTTCTGTATATAAGAGTGTTTGTGAACGCTGTGTCTCAGGCTCGTGCCATGCGCTCTCATGTTGCAGCCGTTACACTCCAACATTCAGAGACTGTAAAGACTAAGAAATCTGAACTGAAAGCAGCCAGGACTCTGGGTGTTGTTGTAGTTGTGTATTTAATGTGTTACTGCCCATATAATGTTCTTGTTTTTGTAACATCTGACACTGGTGTTACTTTACCTGCCGCCTCAGGTATGTTTCTGGCGTGTATCAGCCCCTGTCTGAACCCTGTGATTTATGCCTTGTTCTACCCCTGGTTTAGAAAATCTATCAGACTCATTTTGTCTCTTCAGATTCTGCAGCCTGGCTCCCGTGAGACCAACATGCTGTGAACAGACACTGTGCAGTGACTGAAATGTGATCTGCTCTATGCACAAAGAAATTCATTTGTATATATTCTTCAGTGAGTGAATTCATAAATTATTGAAAGTGTGCAGATCTTGAACATGTTACTGTCACACAATCTGTTGTATTTTCCCTGATTGAAGTGATGCTTCATTTTTTTCAGTGATGGGGCTTATCATCAATAACCATCCCTGCTGCAGATATCTAACATGTGTATTTCCAATGTGAGTCTGTCCTGTTTCATATTCAGCTTGTGGTTACAAACTGTTTTTCCCCCTGTGTCTGTTTTCACAAGCACCACACTTAGTTGTGTGGTGCTTGTGAAAACAAGAAGTAAACTTTGAAAATGACAAATATGATGAATGGGTTACATTTTACATTCTGTCTCTTCCTCAAATAAGCACAAACACTCTAACAGACCCTCACCTGTGAAACGTGTTGGAGATATAAAGTGAAGTGAACGCAGATGGTAACAGACGGGGTGGTTTATGTTGGTCAATAATAGTCCCAACAGAGAGGAATTCAAAAGAAACTTGTCAGGTCAAGAAAAGCAGTAGGAGACTGATTATAAGTGGATCAGTTAACAAAGTGAGGAAGTACTAATTTCTTTTAGTTCTGAATTAAATCTAAAACAATAACAATAATAATGATTATTTATGCTTGATAACATGCAGTTTGTTCCTGCATCTGCAAAACTATTTTGCTAAACTGCCACAGGCCAGAGAATAGAACAGGAAAGTGTTGCAAGCTTGGACAGTGTCAGAGTTATATGAGTACACAAATTCAGTATTTAAGTAGAAGTGTACGCATTTACCTAAAATAAAACTAGTCCATTCAATTACAATTATTTTTGTATTGCAACTGACAAGTACCTCCAAAGAGTAAGGAAAGTGCTAAGAATTCAGCTTATTGGGAAGAACAAAGTCAGGGCAATCAACACCTAAGCCCTTCCGGTCATCATGTACCCTGCTGGTATACTAAGCTGGCCAAAAGAGGAGATGAAAGCCACTGTCATCAAGACAAGGAAGGTCTTGCAATGCATGGAGGGTTTCACCCAAAATCCAGCATCCTGAGACTGTACACTAAGTGGGAGGAAGGAGGCTGAGGATTAGAGTGAGAGCCAATATCCAGGATGAAACAACTAAGATCCATGAATACATCAGGAAGATGCCCCCAAGTGATGATGTGCTTAGTGAATACCTCAGGCAACAGAAACCAGAGGAACATGGGAAGAAAGAGCAGGAACCCTCGTGGAAGGACAAACCCCTGCATGGTATGTATCACTGGCAGATAAAAGAAGAGGCTCATATTGAAAAATCCTACCAGTGGCTGGACTGAAAGACAGCAGAGAGGCACTAATCCTAGCAGCACAGGAGCAGGTAGAAAGATCAATAGAGGCCAGGGTCTACCATACCAGGCAGGAACCCAGGTGCAGGATGTGCAAAGATGCCCGAGACAATTCAGCACATGACAACAAGGTGCAAGATACTAGCAGGCAGGGAATACATGGAACGCCAGGGCAGGCATAGTGTACAGGAACATCTGTGGGCTGGAAAATACAAAGTCAAAATGGGACACAAAGGTGGTTGAGGATGACAGAGCTAAGATCCTGTGGGACTTACAGAACGGAATGACAACTAGACATAGTAGTTGTGGACAAACAGGAGAACAAGGCTGTAGTGGTAGATGTAGCAATTCCAAGTGATAGCAACACCAGGAAGAAGCAACATGAGAAGCTTGAGAAATACCAAGGGCTGAAAGAAGAGTTAGAAAGGATGTGGAAAGTGAAGGCACAAGTGGTTCCTGTGGTAAAAGGAACACTGGGGGCTGTGAACCCCAAACTGGGAGAGTGGCTCCAGCAGATTCCGGATCTCTGTCGAAAAGAATGCAGTGCTAGGAACAACTAAGATACTGCGCAGGACCCTCAGGCTCCCAGGCCTTTGGTAGAGGACCCGAGCTTGTAGGAATAAGACCAGTCCAAGGAAGGGGCTTCTTTATTTAAATTACGCTTGACCAACATATTTAAAAGCTTATCCATGCATAAACAAATGTATATTTAGATATTTCAGAATTTTCTTCAAATGTTCGGTAATGTTGAGCAGCACTATGCAACAGTAAATACTCCCTTTAATCGAACAAACCTTCAGCAGTAACCTCCAGCTGATCAGTATTTGGTCTGTGTGGACGTCACTTTATTAATGTGTTCTTGCACAAATTCAAACCAGCACTGCTGTGTTGCTGCTCACATTAAGTGATTTATAAGAACTGAAGGTTTCAATTAAATGCCCTCTTATTTTGGTGACACACACACTCAGTGAATTGTTGTTTGATCCAGTCATCCTAAGCTCTTAGTCTGCTTTCCCTCTATCCTTACTGCCTGAATGTATTTGGTTGTCTGGTACCTGTTGGTGAAAATGTGTGAAGCTACTTAACATGACCCCATATCCTGCTGTTGATAACTAGCTCAGACATTTATTAAATAGAATTAATTTAACACCTCTGCATATTGGTTCAGAACTGCACATTAAATGTGACCAAATGTGTTTAGAGATGGGAAATTCGATTCTTTTGACTGACTCTGATCTTTAACTCTCAACAGTAAATTGAACGAATAATTTTGAGTTATTCCATTAATTTTACAGCAAGTGGTGCTGTAGCCCTCTTGTGGGCGTTGTAAAAAGGGCTGCGGTTCTCAAACAATATATTCTGAAGACAACATTGTTTGCTTCAGCTGACATATTATAATACACAAAATGCCATAAGCAATTCAAACCAATTGAAAACCTAGGAAAGCAAATACACATCACAGTAAAGTTACTTTTGCATCCTCCCTGCTATTGTGGTTTAACAAGTGGGACACTGACCTGGTGGCTGACACGTGACAAATGAACGAAAGAATGATCTGTAACGATCCATTTGAACGACTCGGGAAAGAGCTGTAGTTCTTGCTGCTCGCCGCTGAGCCGGAGTGTCCTGGCTGTTACGTGACAAAAGAACGAGGACCTGTGGATGGACGCACAGCTCAGTGAGTCGTGAACAAATCATTTTTGTTTCCAGTCCTGCTGACTGAGCTTATGCAGCTGCTGCCATGTGGCGAGAAAAGGTACTGCATGAAAATGAACAAATTGCTCACTGAGAGGAAGCATTACTCCCAAGTCATATGAAAGATTAGTTCACATTGAACGAATCACTCACAAACGACACATCACTAGACCAGATCACTTAAGAAATTGTCATTTGATCTTTGATGAATACATTAATTAACATATGTGTATTACTAGAGTAATACAAAAAAATATATTTCTTTGTTTAGAGATGGTGGTCGTCCCACTGCATTTGGAAGGTAAAGGGATTGTTCAGATGCTAAAAGAAATATATCATACCTAAATAATTAGTCTAGCTTAACGTCAGTAATAGGAGCATATTTCCTAGTTTTTTGCATAGTATGTGTCTGCATCAGTCTGTTTGCACTTGTGTTGTGACACATTCAGTACTAGTTACAAGCATCAAATGTTAACAGTTGATGGTCAAGTTTGTCTAATTGTTGTGGTTTATATAGCAGACCGCAACAGCTCTGATCAGCTCTGAACTCTCAGATGTTGAAGTCCTCCTGTCTTCCCCACTGATGTCTGACCATGACACACTTGGGAGAATCTACAAGTTAATGGACATCATAAATTGATCAACTGGCCTTTTCATTTCAGGACACCAAGGCTCTAGTAGACATTTTGACTGACTTAAGAAATGTGACCAAAAACATACAGATTCTGATTCTAGCTCATAGCTCAATATTCTCCCTTTATTTATAGCGCCAATTTGTCATCTCAGGGCACTTTACATAATAAAGTCTCTACAAACAAACTGGTTTAGGCAACAGTGGAGAGGTTCGGAAGAAACCTCCAGCAGAACCAGGCTCAGGGAGGACGGCCATCTGCCTTGGTGGAAAGTGGAGAGAGAAAAGAACAGAGCAATGACAACAAAACATTGAGCAGGCAGGCTGCACACTGGAGGACACACAGCGCCAAATCCGGGGACACCTGGACAGGGGAGAGAGAGGGGGAAGAGAGGGAGAGAGACGACTACGGGACAAAGAAGACACAGAGTTAATCCTCATCAGCATTATAATCATGACAGCCTCTTCAAACATTTCTTGTAATGATCATTGCAGCAGGTTGATGCAAACAAACTCTACCTCAGTCCCAGGACCTGTTCTGTTTAAAGTCCATGGTGGAATACAACGTCTTCAGTGATCCTCTTTCTACAACTCAGGGGGACGTTATGTGAGCAGCAGGCCACTAACACAGCACCTACGGTTACTGCAGTATTTACCTCCTTTTGTCCTGATCAGTCCACACACAATATTCAATATTCCAAGTAAAAACAGGCTGTTGGACTGTTTTGTTTATTAGAAATTGTGCCAGAAAAGTTAAGTAGAAGCTTTTTTTAAACTCTGCCTTCAGTTGTTCAGTGGTTTGGAAGATTTAAGAACAGCATGCAGGTGATGTAAATATCACGCAGTGTTGATAAAAAACATCCCCTCAAAGTATCAATGGACAATTTGCTTAAACTGTGAAAATGTGTTTACTTTATCTTATGGTTTCACTGTTTGTATGAGTTCTGTCTTTCTTGAAAAGTTTAAATCTGTAAAAGAAATTGTCCTACAGCATCTTCTTGTCTTCATCCATTTTCTCTCTTATCCAAAGTCAGATCAGATGTGTTCTTGAGAAGGAGACAGAGAACTGATGGTGACACACAGACTCAGAGATTCATACAAAAACAAAAGACATTGAGGGTAGATGGCACTAACGGATCACTCAGAGAAGGTACTCTATCATCATCATCATCATCACCAGGAAGCATCTAATTGGTCCAAGATTAATTTTGCAGCAAGAAAATGAGTCAAACATCAGAAGAGTCACAGAAAACTGCAGCTCTCAACTTTATTTAAATTTTAGATTTTCTTCCTAATGTGTGGAAAAACTGAATATTTGAACTGCACATCACATCTGGCCCATTCATTTTAAACTGTTCAGTCACCTGGTCCAACAACAGGCCCTTAGATGTAGATCAGCCTGTGATCCAGCAGAGGGAGCTCGGAGTCTGTTCCTGATCTGTCTCTTACATTCACATGTGAATCGTCAGACCTGCTGAGGGAAGGTGCGAAGAGGTAACAAGGAGAACTGGATCTGGTTTAGACACAACAGTGACTGAATTTATGGTATGCCTGTGACAAACCAGAGTCACAGAGGAAAACATCCTGTAACTTCCTTCTACTTTATCTCTGCTGGTGATGAAGTGGACGTAGATAAGTGCAGGCAGTAAGAAAACCAGTGATCAGAGCTTTTCCTTCAGCAGCATGAACACAGAGCACAGTGTCAGATCTGACCTCAGATCAGTTTTTCAGCTCTGTGTATGAGGATCCAACAAAACATCAGGTTCTCATGTAATGATAAAACCTGCAGTAGGTGGTGTGTCAGCTAATGAACGCGTCTGTATTAGAACGGAGCTTATGGACAAACATTATAATTAAACTCCACAAATGTGAATCATCAGACGTGATTCTTCAACAGTAACATTTCTCAGGACGATACATGCAACATGACATAGAGAGACAATGACTAAATCCGTATCAAGTCAAATTCATTAAATTATATTTTCAGCATCAGCAGTTTCAGGAACCTCAGATGGATCAGGAGGTCCCAGAACCTGATGATGGTGTTGGAGGAAGACCCATAACCTCAGAACTTTGTAGAGGATTTATACTCACTTTGGCTCAAAGTTTTCTTTGCCAGGATTGTTCCATCTCTGTGGACATTGGAGGTGTAGACGCCAATTTCTGCACACACTGGGTTCTTCAGGAGCAGACTGAGGTCCCAAGTTCTTAGCAGGTCTTTGTCCATTTCTGTTCGTCGCAAGTAAGGCCACTGAGTATTGTAGTTATTGCTATGTCCGTTCTCTTACACGTGGACTGTTTTATTACTTGTGGTTTTAAAGGGCAGCAGGACATAGTCCACCCCCTCTGTCACCTCCATTGAGAAGACAAGGAAGCAGAATGTTTAGAGACAGAAGCCACACCAGTCTCCACTGTCAACAAGTTGCTCTTCTGAACAGATCCAGCATGACTCTGACTAACAATATTACCGTATTTTCCGGACTATAAGCCGCTACTTTTTTCCGACGTTTTGAACCATGCGGCTTTTACAGAGATGCGGCTTTTCTATGAATTTTTCTGCAGCCATCAGATGGGCGCTGTAGATGGAAGTCAGTGCAAACAAAAAAGCGCCAGTTTTTATTCTTAGCGCATGCAACCCAAGACGCACAACAGCAAACATCAGCACTTTTACTGCCGTGTTACAGGCACCATTCAGGTTCAGGTGTATGAATAAACACTTATGGTACAAAATCTTTCTATGTAAATATCTTATTTCTCAGCCTGGATATTGGCGGCTTATAGTCCGATGCGGTTTATATGTGACAAAATATATATTTCTTTTAAATTTTAGCGGGTGCGGCTTAAATTTAGGTGCGCTCTATAGTCCAGAATTTACGGTATTTGATTAGATGTTTCGCAACCTTCTTCTTCTTCTTCATCTCTCCCAGGTTTAACACACACGCTAAACATAACACATAACTCTGTATGTTTTATATACAATGACACCAACAGCAGCCAGGACAACCAGGAGAACCAGGGAATCTGCTAGAACCCAGAGCCAGACTGGAGAAAGAGGTTCTGTACTCGACGCAAACAACTGCAGTTTAAGATGACATGCAGGTGGTCATACAAGAAGCGCAGACAAGGTGAATACGATTCACAAGATTTAATAAATATCAGCACCATCAGAACGGCTTATGTTGCTGGAAATAGGAGGACTCCAGACAGGAAAGTGAAATGTACAAATAATGAAGGGAGCAGTGGGATATTGGGAAGTTGAACATTACAGCAATCAAGCCAGAACAGTCAAACCCATGGTTCTCACATACTGAAGTACTATAGTAACTATGGAGAACACGAGTAGATCATAGTCAAAAGTAAGAAAAAATAAACTCCAATTCTGGGGACTTAGAGCTGTAAAAACCTGTATTTTTGCAGATTCACACTCTCTCTCACAAGACACCTAAAGCAATGTGATCGATTAAGTTTGGGGTTGTAACAGACCAAGCCAAGCTGAGGACTTTAAACACTCATAATCATGTTTCTTCAGCACCATTCATCATCCACAGACCCTGTTTTTAACTTTTCAGCACACAGCTTTATGCTTTAACACCAGGCAGGTTATGAGCAGAATTTTGCAATAGAAATACAGAATGTAGAAATTATAACATAAATGTTTTAGCTCCTATGACCGGCAGCTGTACATCTGTCTGCACCCGGTCTTGTTCAAACCTGCGGGCAGTGCAGAAGTACCTGCCACTGTCACTGATGGTGGTTTTTGTCAAAGTGAGGCTGAGGTCTCCAGTCAGCAGAGCATCAGTCCTTATCAACTGACTGATCTGTAATGCTGGTCCTGGTCTTCATAGTTATCACCACTCTAATTACGGACATGAAAAGTTAAGTATTTGCCTCCACTCCACTATGTACCTCTTAGAAACAGAAGCATTGACCTGGCAGGGCAGGAGGACAGACTCCTTAATACACCTCTAAACACAAGGCATGCTGGGAACCTGAAAGAACACAAACATAGACCAGATGTTTAGTGAGTGTCATTATGTTAAAGCTGCAAACAGTTAAAATCTATGAGATCCATTTTTTCCTGTCACATCTGTGATGCTGATCTGTGTTGTCCTGGTGATCTCTGCTCTCTGTCCTTCTCTCCTTTGACCTAGTTTTCCCCGTCTCTTCCTTCCTGCTGGGCTGCTCATTAGCGCCAAAACATTTCACCTGTAACTTTCCCTTTATATACTCTAGCTGCCCAGTCTCCTCTGCATGATCGTCTTTGTTACTTCATGCCTGGTGTTCTCTGTGATTTCTTGTTTGGACTTTTCTGTGGATTTGTTACTTTGTGCCTTGACCAAGCCAGCTGCCTTTTGTGCCGTGTGGCTTTTTGTTAACCCTGGAATCCTGACATCACCCGCCTGCTGGATTTCCATGAGGTTCAAGAAATCGCCACGGAATTAGCCGCTTTTTGGCTCTTGTAGACTCTGTTTTTGCTCCCCCTGCCTCAAAACCACAAATTTATCTAATGAACTGCTTATCTCCACGACTTTCTCCTTGGACACTTTAGGTTGCTACTTTGGTTTTTTGTTGTTACTTTGGTTAATTTGAGTTGTTACTTTGTGCTTCTAATTCTTCTGAGATTTCTCTACTCTGAGAATCTAAAATATGAACTTGCATGTCGAGAGCTCCCTGATGGACTTCATGCCCTGATTGATATGTACACCTGCATTGACCACCATCTGAGAGAGAAGCACCCAAGAATAGAACTATTAGTTCTTAGCCATGGTTTCAGACCCCCACTAAGGTTCTAATAGTCAACTCTAGGGCTTCCCTCACCTCCAGCTCCTCTGAGGTCATGCAGCTGGAAAGGGAACGTCCTTCCCCAAAGAGAGGGAGAGGCGTTTTAGGCTTAAAGTGTGTTTCTACTGTGGCCGAACTGACCATAAGATCTCACGCTGCCCAGTAAAAGGGGTGGCTTAGCAGGAGGTATCTGCAGAGCGACACTCGTTCTGAATTCACCCCCAGCAACCGCTCATCTTCGGCTCCACCTGGGTTGCTCACCACAACCCAGATATTGATTGGGTGGAAGGCAGAGCAGTCAATTGTTGGGCTTCTTGCTCCAGTTTCTGCCTTAATCAGGCCGTTTTGCCATGCTATCGTCCAGAGTCCAAACCCGAAATTAGTGATTTAACTTAATATGGTATTCATGGTAAAATGGTATTGGAACATGGTATTCCCAAAGAGTACCATGACCATTTTCAGCAAAACTAAGATCACGTCTCTTGCTCCTCACTGTCTCTATGATTACCACATTGCCCTCCTACCTGGCACTATCCCTCTACGTGGCAGTCTATACTCTCTTTCAGGTCCCAAACAGGAAACCATGGAGCAATATATATATGACGCCTCAGCCTCCCCTGCATGTTTTTTTCTTTGTAGGTAAGAAAGATGGGGTCTCCATCCTTGCATCATTTTGGTCTAACTCAGTGCTCCCCCCTGGGGGGACGCTGTGCCAGGGGGGGCGTGTGTGACCTTGGGGAACATGCTTTTTTTGATGTACTAGAATAAAGTGTAATTGCAGATCCAGTACAGTGGTTGGCAGTGGCGCTCTCATTGTCAAGGTGTGCGCAGGGAGAATTAGCTCTATGGTGTCGGGTTTATTTTGCACCGAGCAGGCGACATGAAGTGAGTAAACGAACCTGAAGACAACATGAAGAGATTTTAACAGGGATGAAAAGAAAGATAATGAGAAAAAAGAAAGTCAGCCAAAAGCTAAGACAAGGAAATATGACGAATTTTACGCATATGTAGCGCTTCGCCAAATTAGAATTGATTTTCTCTTTGCTAGGGGGGGCGTCACAGAAAATAACTGAGAAGCGCTCAATTCAACTTTATTTATATAGCGCAAATTTACAACACGGTCATCTCAGGGCACTTTACATAATAAAGTCGAGACTATACAAACATGTAGAGAGAACCCAACAAATCCCCCTTGAGCAAGCCATAGTCAACAGTGGAGAGGAAAAACTCCCTTTACCGGAAGAAACCTCCAGCAGAACCAGGCTCAGGGTGGGTGGCCATCTGCCTTGACCGGTTGGGCTGAGTGGAAAGTGGAGAGAGAACAGAACAGAGCAACAAAAGCAGCAACAAAAAATTGAGCAGGTTAATAGGACCAGTAGCTGCACACTGGAGGACACACAGCGCCAAATCCGGGGACACCTGAAGACAGGGAGAGAGAGAGGGGGAAAGAGAGGGAGAGAGACGACTACGGGACAAAGAAGACACAGAGTTAATGTCATACAGTGGTGACATTTTAGATGTGGGGTGAGAGGAGAGAATGAAGAGAAGAGGAAGTGGCACAGTGCAGAGTCCCCCAGCAGTCTAAGCCTATAGCAGCATGATTATAACCAACTATAAGCTTTATCAAAAAGGAAGGTTTTGAGCCTAGTCTTAAAAGTAGAGAGGGTGTCTGCTTCCCGAATCTGGACTGGGAGCTGGTTCCACAGGAGAGGAGCTTGATAGCTAAAGGCTCTGCCTTCCATTCTATTTTTGGAAATTCTGGGAACCACAAGTAGGCCTGCATTTTGGGACCGAAGTGGTCTAGTAGGATGATATGGTACTAAGAGATCTTTTAAATATGATGGGGCTTGACCGTTTAAAGCTTTATAGGTAAGAAGAAGGGTTTTAAATTTTATTCTACATTTAATGGGAAGATAATGGAGAGAAGCTAATGAAGGTGAAATATGATCTCTCTTACCAATCCCAGTCAGTTATCTTGCTGCAGCATTTTGGATTAATTGGAGGCTTTTTAGAGAGTTACTGGGGCAGCCTGAAAGTAGAGAATTACAATAGTCCAATCTAGAAGTAACAAATGCATGAACCAGTTTTTCAGCATTATTTTGAGAGAGGATGCTCCTAATTTTGGCAATGTTCCGTAGGTGGAAGAAGGCTGCTCTAGAGATTTGTTTTATGTGTGAGGTGAATGACAAATCCTGGTCAAAAATGACTCCGAGATTCCTTGCAGTACTACTGGGGGCCAGAGTCATGTCATCTAAAGTAGCAATATGGTTAGAAAACATGTTTCTTAGACTTTTAGGCCCAAATACAATAACTTCAGTTTTATCTGAGTTTAGAAGAAGGAAATTATACATCATCCAGTACCTTATGTCTTTTAGACATGCTTGTAGTTTGAATAATTGGTTTGTTTTATCAGGTTTCACAGAAAGATATAACTGCATGTCATCAGCGTAGCAGTGAAAATTATTAGTGTTTTCTAATAATGTTGCCAAGGGGAGACATATATAGAGTAAAGAGTATTGGTCCTAATACAGAGCCTTGTGGAATTCCATAACTAACTTTTGTGTATGTCGAAGATTCATCATTAACACGAGTATATTGGAATCTATCTCATAGATACGATTTAAACCAATTTAGTGCTGTTCCTTTAATTCCAATTACGTGTTCTAGTCTCTGTAATAATATTCTGTGATCAATGGTGTCAAATGCAGCACTAAGATCTAGCAGAACTAGTATAGAGACAAGTCCATTATCTGAAGCCAGAAGAAGATCGTTGGTGACTTTGATCAGTGCGGTTTCTGTGCTATGATGAACTCTAAATCCTGACTGAAATTCTCAAAACGAGTCGTTTCTGCGCAGGTGGTCACATAATTGCTTTACAACTACTTTTTCAAGTATTTTAGAAATAAAGGGGAGATTGGATATTGGTCTGTAATTGGCTAAGACATCTGGATCCAGACAAGGTTTTTTAAGTAGAGGTTTGATTACAGCTACCTTATAAGCCTTTGGTACATATCCTGTTTGTAAAGATAGATTAATGATATCTAATACGAATGTGTCTAATAAGGGTAGAGCATCTTTGAGCAGTCTAACTGGAATAGTGTCTAGCAGACATGTTGTTGGTTTAGATGCCATAATAGTTTAAGTTAATTCAGCAAGGTCTATGGGCACAAAGCAATCTAAAAGGGACTGAGAACTTACTGATGATTCTAATTCTGTTGTATTTGTGGGGAGGGTCTGGTGAATTTTATTTCTAATAGCTATGATTTTGTTTGTGAAGAAGGTCATGAAGTCATTGCTACATAGCGTTGAGGAAATACTAGTCTCAACTGAACTATGGCTCTTAGTCAGCCTGGCTACAGTGCTGAAATGAAACCGGGGGTTGTTCTTGTTTTCCTCTATTAGTGATGAATAATATGCTGTTCTGGCTTTACGGAGGCTAATTTGTATAAGTATAAACTCTTTTTCCAGGCTAAGTGTGATTCTTGTGAATGAGTGGAACGCCACTTCCTTTCTAGTCTTCGTGACGCCTGCTTTAAATTGCAGGTTTGCGAGCTATACCATGGAGATCGCCTGTTCAGAATTACTGCCTTCTTTTTTAGAGGGGCAACACTATCAAGTATGGAACGTAAAGATGCTGCATAATTATCAGTCAGGTAATCAACTTGTACAGGAGTACAGTTAATGAGGCTACTCTCAGTTATATCGGTACATGTTGAAGTAAATGATGAAGGGATCATTTCCTTAAATTTGTTCACAGTGTTTTCAGATAAACACCTACTGAAGCAAAACCTTTTTCTAGCTGCTGTGTAGTCCAATAAACTAAATTCAAATGTTATTAGGAAATGGTCAGAGAGAACAGAATTATGGGGAAATACTGTTAGTTTATCAATTTCAATACCGTATGCAAGGACAAGGTCTAGGGTGTGACTAAAACAGTGAGTGGGTTCATTTACATTTTGAGAGAAACCAATTGAATCTAATAATGAAGTAAATGCTGTGTTGAGGGAGTTACTGTCAGCATCTACATGAATGTTAATGCTATGACGACTTTATCTGCACTAAGCACTAAGTCGGCTAGAAAATCTGAGAATTCAGTCAAAAATTCAGAATAAGGGACTGGAGGACGATACACAATAACAAATAGGAGTGAATTTTGAGTTTTCCAAATTGGGTGTGAAAGTCTCAGAGTAAGACTCTCAAATGAGTTATAACTATGTTTAGGTCTGGGTCTGTCTATCTAGATGACATCCTCATCTTCTCCTCTGAGACTGAACACATAAGCTAAAGGTAGAAAAATAGGTAGGGGGAAACAGCAGAAAGCAGTTTACACTCGAGCAGATCAGACAGTTATCTGAATTCTGTCAGGACTGTGTGTGTTTTTAACTGCTCCACTATGCAAATCACGCATAATTAGCAAGTCTCTGTTACTGTCTCTAGTCTCTGTTAGGACAGCTACCTGGGCGGAAGCTAGGTTAAATAAAAGAAGACAGTAGGGTCTGTTTTAGGTGTTAAGGAATACAGTAGCGTCTGTTTTAGGTGTCAGGGAATATTCTGGGATTCAATGTCCCTGCTAGTTCCCGTGGGCTTCCTACTGAGTAGCGGGGACTTGGTGTCTGGCCTCTGCCAGAAGTGTTAACAAATGGTCATTGATCAAAATTTCCCTCACATTGCTCTCCTCAGCTTCCATCCTCATCCTCCCCAATTTGATTAAACAGCAGTGGAGTTCGATGCCTCAGACGTAGTGGTAAGGGCTGTACTGTCTCAGAGACATCAATACGATTCGAAAGTTCACCCATGGGCCTTTTTCTCTCGCTGCCACTCTCTGAAGCTCAGAGGGATTACAATGTCACCCCTCGAAGGCTTCTTGCTATTAAACAGTTGTTGGAGGAGTAGAGGCATTGGCTGGAGAGGTCTGCACACCCCTTTGTTTTTTCCACAGACCATAAGAACCTAGAATATATCAACTCAGCCAAGCGGCTCAATACCTTGGATCCCCCCTCATTTCTGTGGATTCAACTCACACTTTCAGGTCCTTTACAATGTTTTTCAGAGCAGAACTGAGTCTATTAACTTCCCATAAAGTTCTGTTGTTTTACAATTGTAGCATCCATTTCTGTGTTATCGAACCTAAACCTGGGACAACAGGAGTTTGGAATTCAACCTCCACGTGGAGAGCAAGGGGGAGGTAGACTGACCCGGCAATAAACTTTCTTTATAAAACAATCCAGCTCTATCCTCCCCAGGACCAGATAACACCAAAAAGAACTGAGTAAAACAAACAAACCACATCTGGCTTAAAGCCCCAAATTGACACTCATGCCATTAGCATAAATTTTGCCATGAGTCTTTTCATCTACCAGACCCAAGACTGTCTCCTAACTCACTTGCAAATGACGTTCTTATCGAGATGGTACCAGCTCTCTGGAAAGGAATTTGCAAGACAACCATAAAACTTGGTGGTGTGATACCCCTTAGACAGAAAGACTTGGTTTGAACTCAAACCCCAAAACAGGGACAAATCATCTATCAAGCTTCATAAAAGTCACACCAATGTGTTCAGAAGCAAATTTGGAACAATCTGACATGATTCCGTCCTTTCTACGACGAGAAATGACGGAGTTATAAAATAAACGTTTTAATTCAGAATGACGTGAAAGAGTAACACGGCACAACATTGCCACCCTTGGGTGGAAATTATAAATGCATCCCGAAGATATTCGTCTATAGAAAGAAACAAAACTGCATTAATTTGTTGTCTGAAAGTTAAAACGCAATGTCACATTCTTCTGTTAATTCTGTATATTACACATACATGTTACATATTCATGCACACCTTAGTTATGTAAATGTAAGCATTATCCTGTTATATTAATCCGCTGCGATGTCCAGATAATGCGTGAATGACTTTCTAATTGTTGTTGTGTGTTCTGACTGTGTATTAATAGGTATTAGACAAAGCTAACTTCCATGTAATAATCATTGGATTCCGTCTATTTGTCTAAATCAGGACTCTCACATGTATGTTGAAATGCGACATTGAATATTACACGCAGTAATCAAGTTGTTTAAGCATTTTAACCTCCACAGTATAACAATTGTAAGTAGTTGCTTTATTTGAGAGTATGAGATTTTGGGCTTGATGAAAAGAGAAATCTATATTTGACTTTGTGTGATTCAACCGAACAAACATTTCATTTGATCTAGGAGGAGGGACTCGCTCTGCCCTCCGCGGTAAATTTAAATTTAGCAGCAACGCCTCATAGTCTGGGCGACGCCCCAACGTTATAAAATAAAGTGCCAAGAAGCTCCAAGAAGTTCGAGGAGAGGAGTTCCACTTCGAGCTCCATCCTCAAGAAGAAATGTGCCTCAGTTAAGAAAGCTTAGCTGAAGTTGTTCAAATTACTTTTTGTCGTCAATTCTCTCGTTTGTAACTTTTCGAACTATTTTTAAAGCGCGCACGTCTTTGCTGCCTATTTTTGTAATAGTTATTGTGACGATTGGAACTCCAAACCAAACTTCCATTTTCGTTTGTAACTACAAAATCCGTCATAGTTAGTCCAGACCGAGCCCGAGATTTTTATTGAATAGCCATAATTTTATCAACCAGTTTTTGTTGAATTATTTCAATTCAACATTTCGGCTCCATTCCCGACCGGACAACCAGTCGGCTCAGCCACCAGCCGAACCAGACCACGTTACTGGAGCCTGCCATCTGACCAGGTGAACGCTCCTGTGGGCCGGAGAAATCTTTGCAGCCACAGCGGATCCTCGCTCTGATAGCTCGCCTGTTAACAGACCCGAGACAGTCCGTCCTGCTCTACAAAAGAACCGGTACCGATTGACGGCTAACCTGGCAGAACAACCTCAAGCAGCTCCCAGGCCAAGTACAAATATCTCTCTCTATTCTATGAAAAAGGCTGGTGTCGGTAAAGCCAATAAACCATTGGAGCCTTTATGAAGTTTCTTTGTAGGGTTTCTAAAATATAATTTTCCGTTACTTAGAGGTAAATAGTGACTCGAATCCTTTCCTCTAGCCCAAATTCATCACACGCATACCTGCACAATTTATCTGTTTACTTAGAATTGGTTGTTTCATGTTTTGTTGTCTATTCGTTGATTCCATTTATTCCATATATCCATATACGTACCCATACTTCAATATTCTCAGTAGTTGTAGGTTAATAAATAATTAAAACTGGTTCTGTGTTTGTCTTTCTTCAGTTTTGCAGACAGAAGTCACTGAAATGAAAAGAACTCATAACAAGAGACTGATCTTTGGGTTAAATTGTTGTTACTTCATTCTATTTGTCACTTTGGACCATCAACGTTTCAGGTAATATAATAATTCATAGCATGATTCGGCTCAACGAATATGGTGCCCCTAAATTCGAGGAAATTAATGTTTTATATTAATATCAAATCACCCAAATATAACGAGTTCTGCTACACAATATAAAACCAACAAAATGTCTGCTAGACCCTATTCCACTTAGACTCCTTAAGGACGCTCTACGCTTATTAGACACATTCGTATTAGATATGATCAGTCTATCTTTAGAAATAGTATATGTACCAAAGGCCTATAAGGCAGCTGTAATCAAACCTCTACTTAAAAAACCTTGTCTTGATCCAAGTGTTTTAGCCAATTACAGACAAATATCTAATTTCCCCTTTCTTTCTACAATACTTGAAAAATTAATGTGATCACCTGCACAGAAAACACTTGTTTGAAAACTTTCAGTCAGGATTGACACAATACGCTTACCAGGAGGACTCCTACTACGGTAGGCGTATTGTGTTACTTCCTGTTTCTTCACACTGTTTCCGGTCTCTGCTGAAGGATTGTTCACTGGTTAATCGTAGCTCTTGTTTTCTAAATTAGTTGTAATCTAGCCACAGGGGTTGCAAGCCAGTAACTTCTGTGCCGGTCCCAAGCCCGGATAAATAGAGAGGGTTGCGTCAGGAAGGGCATCCGGCGTAAAATTTTGCCAAGTACAACCATGCGAGTCACCCATACCACTTTGATACCGGATCGGTCGAGGCCCGGGTTAACAACGACCGCCACCGGTGCTGTTAAA
This sequence comes from Channa striata, assembly GCA_033026295.1. Classification (NCBI taxonomy): domain Eukaryota; kingdom Metazoa; phylum Chordata; class Actinopteri; order Anabantiformes; family Channidae; genus Channa; species Channa striata. The sequence continues at coordinate 32,223 of JAUPFM010000113.1, forward strand.
CTACAGGGTCCCGGTGGAAATTGGACTACTGTTGGTCGTAGAAGGAGAGGAGACAGAAGGGTGCGTGGTCAGAGAGAGAAGGGGAAAGGCAGGAGCTTAGATTTGAGAGTAGGGACTCTTAACGTTGGCACAATGACAGGGAAAGGTAGAGAGCTGGCAGACATGATGGAGAGAAGGAAGGTAGATGTACTGTGTGTGCAAGAGACGAGGTGGAAAGGCAGCAAAGCACGTAGTATTGGAGGAGGATACAAACTGTTCTACCATGGTGTGGATAGGAAGAGAAACGGAGTAGGAGTGATCCTGAAGGGGGAGTTTGTGAACAATGTTCTAGAGGTGAAAAGAGTCTCAGACAGGGTGATGAGCCTAAAGCTAGAAATCGAAGGTGTGATGTGAACATAGTCAGTGGGTATGCTCCACAAGTTGGCTGTGAGTTAGAAGAGAAAGAGAGATTCTGGAGTGAGTTTGATGAGGTTGTAGAGAGTATCCCTAGTGGAGAGAGAGTAGTTGTTGGAGCAGACTTCAATGGGCATGTTGGTGAGGGGAACAGAGGTGATGAGGAGGTAATGGGCAGGTTTGGTGTAAAGGAAAGGATTCCAGAAGGACAGATGGTAGTGGACTTAGCTAAGAGGATGGAAATGGCTGTAGTTAACACTTACTTCCAGAAGAGAGAGGAACATAGAGTGACATACAAGAGTGGAGGTAGGAGTACACAGGTGGACTACATCCTATGTAGACGAGGTCATTTGAGAGAGGTTAGTGACTGTAAAGTGGTGGTAGGAGAGAGTGTAGCCAGACAACACCGCATGGTGGTGTGTAAGATGACTCTGGTGGTCAGGAAGAAGAAGAGAGGAAAGACAGAAAAGAAGACCAAGTGGTGGAAGCTAAAGAATAAAGAAACTTGTGAGGAATTCAGGCAGAAGTTGAGACAGGCTTTGTGTGGTCAGGAAGAGCTTCCAGATGATTGGGAAACTACAGCAGAGGTAATCAGGGAAACATGTAGGAAGGTGCATGGTGTGTCATCTGGTAAGAGGAAAGATGATAAAGACACTTGGTGGTGGAATGAGGAAGAACAGGACTGCATCCAGAGGAAGAGGTTAGCTAAAAGGAAGTGGGATGTAGAAAGGACTGAGGAAAGTAGACAGGAGTACAAGGAAGTGCAGCGCAGAGTGAAGAGGGAGGTGGCACAGGCCAAACAGAAAGCTTACGATGAGCTGTATGACAGGTTAGACATGTAGGAAGGAGAGAAGGACTTGTACAGGATAGCCAGACAGAGAGATAGAGATGGGAAAGATGTGCAACAGATAAGGGTGATTAAAGACAGAGATGGAAAGGTGCTAACAAGCCAGGAGAGTGTGCAGAGAAGATGGAAGGAGTATTTTGAGGAGCTGATGAATGTGGAAAATGACAGGGAAAGAAGGGAGGAAGATGTGGATGTTTTGGAGCAGGAAATAGCAGAGATTAGAAAGGATGAGGTGAGGAAGGCTCTGAAAAGGATGAAGAGCGGAAAGGCTGTTGGCCCTGATGACGTACCTGTGGAGGTGTGGAAGTGTCTAGGAGAGACAGCAGTGAAGTTTCTGACAGGTCTGTTTAACAGGATTTTAGAGAGTGAGAAGATGCCTGAGGAATGGAGGAGAAGCGTTCTGGTGCCGATCTTTAAGAACAAGGGTGACACGCAGAACTGTTTATCCCTCTGTAGCAACTACAGAGGGATAAAGCTGATGAGTAAGAGTAGTGGAGGCCAGGCTTGGGAAGGAGGTGGAGATTTGTGAGCAGCAGTATGGTTTCATGCCCCGTAAGAGCACCACTGACGCCATTTTTGCTTTGAGATTGTTGATGGAAAAGTACAGAGATTATCAGAAGGAGCTGCATTGTGTCTTTGTGGATTTAGAGAAGGCGTATGACAGGGTGCCGAGGGAGGAGCTGTGGTACTGTATGAGGATGTCGGGAGTGGCAGAGAAGTAGGTCAGAGTAGTTCAGGACATGTATGAGAGAAGCAAGACGGTGGTGAGATGTGCCGTAGGTCAGACAGAGGAGTTCAAGGTGGAGGTGGGACTACACCCAGGATCGGCTTTGAGTCCCTTCTTGTTTGCTATGCTGATGTACAGGTTGACAGATAAGGTCAGACAGAAATCTCCCTGGACAATGATGTTTGCAGATGACATTGTGATTTGCAGTGAGAGTAGAGAGCAGGTGGAGGAACAGCTGGAGAGGTGGAGGTTTGCTCTGGAAAGAAGAGGCATGAAAGTCAGTCGTAGCAAGACAGAATACATGTGTGTAAACAAGAGGGATCCAGGTAGAAGCGTGAGGTTACAGGGGGCTGAGGTGAAGAAGGTGCAGGAGTTTAAGCACTTGGGGTCAACAGTTCAGTGCGATGGGGAGTGTGGAAAAGAGGTAAAGAGGCGAGTGCAGGCGGGTTGGAATGGGTGGAGGAAACTGTCAGGATTGTTGTGTGACAGAAGAGTGTCAGCAAGACTCAAAGGAAAGGTGTACAGGACAGTGGTGAGACCAGCTCTGCTTTATGGGTTAGAGACAGTAGCAGTGAGAAAGAGACAAGAGGCAGAGATGGAAGCAGCAGAGATGAAGATGAGGTTCTCCTTAGGAGTGACAAGGTTTGATAGAATAAGGAACGAGCTCATCAGAGGGACAGCACACGTTGCCTGTGTTAGCAACAAAGTCAGAGAGGCCAGACTGAGATGGTTTGGACATGTGCAGAGGAGGGATAGTGAATATATTGGTAGAAGGATGTTGGAGATGGAGCTGCCAGGCAAGAGGGCGAGAGGACGACCAAGGAGGAGATATATGGACGTCCTAACAGAGAGGACATGAGGTTAGCTGGTGTCAGAGAGGAAGATGCCCAGGATAGAGTAAAGTGGAAAAGGATGATTCGCTGTGGCGACCCCTAATGGGAAAAGCCGAAAGAGTAGTAGTAGTTGTTTTCTAAATTAGTGATTTCCATATATATAAACTTGGGACATGAGCATTATTTTACGCAAACACCTGCTCTCCTGAAATAAAAACAAACTAGCTAACGCTAACTAAGCTTAAATGATCTTAGTTTCGCTAGCCTGGCACCTAGCAATGGCTTCTCCTTCTCCTTTTGTCTCTCCTCTGACTTGTTCAGTGTGCCACATGTTTAGTTTTCCTCTGCCTCCTTTACTGATAATAGTACTTGTAATAAATGTAAGGTTATGCAGCGTTGGAGGCAAGGCTCTCGGAATTGGAAGTACGGCTCCTCACCACGACAAACAATCCAGCTAGTCAGGCTCCGGTAGCTGGTGCGGACCCAACCCAAAATACCTAGCATAGCCACTGTTCCCCAGCAGTACCGGAGCAGCCGGGAAGCCAGGCCAGCTGGGTGACGGTTCTTAAGAGATCTAATGCTAAACAGATGCCCGAGGTTCACCAACAGCTGGTTCATGTTTCTAATCGATTTTCCCCACTCAGCGGCACACCCGCTGAGGAACTCTGGCAATTGGCGACTCCTATAGTCAGAAACGTGAAGTTAGAGACGCCAGCAGCCATAGTCAAATGTTACCCTGGGGCCAGAGCGGGCGACATCGAATCCTATTTTAAACTCATGTCTAAGGATAAATAGAGATAAGATTGACAGTCCAGAGTTGAGCCTAGGACGCAGAGATCCAGTCCTATACGCCCCTCTGTAGTGTCCTTACCACCGTTACCCCCCACAACCCACATTCCTATAGAAACTGTCTGTTCCCCGATTAACTAAATTTTCACAAACTAAAAATGATCACAAGAGGAGTTAATCATAATAACTTAATAAAAATCAGGACTGCTACTCTTACTGAACAAAAAACTAAAACAATTAAATGTGGATTATTTAATGTCAGATCTCTTTCATCTAAATCTCTGCTAGTAAATGACTTGATAAGTGATCATCAATTCAGTTTATTTTGTCTCACTGAAACTTGGTTGCAGAAGGAAGAATGTGTTAGTTTAAATGAGGCAACCCCCCAAGTCATATTAACTATCATGTTCCTAGAAGCTCAGGCCAAGGTGGAGGAGTAGCAGCAATTTATCACTCAAGCTTACCAATAAACCCTAGACCTAAACATAGTTATAACTCACTTGAGAGTCTTACTCTGAGCTTTTCACACCCAACTTGGAAAACTCAAAATCCACTTCTATTTGTTATTGTGTACCGTCCTCCAGTCCCTTATTCTGAATTTTTGACTGAATTCTCAGATTTTCTAGCCGACTTAGTGGGCGATTTTAACATTCATTACAAACAAAATTCACCAGACCCCCCCCCCCAACAAACACACAAATACAACAGAATTAGAATCATCAGTAAGTCCTCAGTCCCTTTTAGACTGCTTTGTGCCCATAGACCTTGCTGAGTTAACTTTAACTATTATGGCATCGAAACCAACATGTCTACTAGACCCTATTTCCGTTAGACTGCTCAAAGATGCTCTACCCTTATTAGACACATTCGTATTAGATATCATTAATCTATCTTTACAAACAGGATATGTACTAAAGGCTTATAAGGTAGCTGTAATCAAATCTCTACTTAAAAAACCTTGTCTGGATCCAGGTGTCTTATCCAATTACAGACCAATATCCAATCTTCCCTTTACTTCTAAAATACTTGAAAAAGTAGTTGTAAAGCAATTATGTGACCACCTGCGCAGAAACGACTTGTTTGAAGAATTTCAGTCAGGATTTAGAGTTCATCATAGCACAGAAACCGCACTGATCAAAGTCACCAACGATCTTCTTCTGGCTTCAGATAACGGACTTGTCTCTATACTAGTTCTGCTAGATCTTAGTGCTGCATTTGACACCATTGATCACAGAATATTATTAAAGAGAATAGAACATGTAAGGAACTGCACTAAATTGGTTTAAATCGTATCTATCAGATAGATTCCAATTTTTTCATGTTAATGATGAATCTTCCACATAGACAAAAGTTAGTTATGGACTTCCACAAGGCTCTGTGTTAGGGCCAATACTCTTTACTCTATATATGTCTCCCCTTGGCAACATTATTAGAAAACACATTTTCACTGCTAAGCTGATGACACGCAGTTATATCTATCTATGAAACCTGATGAAACAAATGAATTAATCAAACTACAAGCATGTCTAAAAGACATAAGGGACTGGATGACGTATAATTTCCTTCTTCTAAACTCAGATAAAACTGAAGTTATTGTATTTGGGCCTAAAAGTCTAAGAAACATGTTTTCTAACCATATGGTTACTTTAGATGACATGACTCTTGCCCCCAGTAGTACTGCAAGAAATCTCGGAGTCATTTTTGACCAGGATTTGTCATTCACCTCACAGATTAAAGAAATCTCTAGAACAGCCTTCTTCCACCTATGGAACATTGCCAAAATTAGGAGCATCCTATCCCAAAGCGATGCTGAAAAACTAGTTCATGCATTTGTTACTTCTAGATTGGACTACTGTAATTCTCTACTTTCAGGCTGCCCCAGTAACTCTCTAATAAGCCTCCATTTAATCCAAAATGCTGCAGCAAGATTGCTGACTGGGATTGGTATGAGAGATCATATTTCACCTTCATTAGCTTCTCTCCATTGGCTTCCTATTAAATGTAGAATAGAATTTAAAACCCTTCTTCTTACCTATAAAGCTCTAAACGGTCAAGCCCCATCATATTTAAAAGATCTCTTAGTACCATATCATCCTACTAGACCACTTCGGTCCCAAAATGCAGGCCTACTTGTGGTTCCCAGAATTTCCAAAAATAGAATGGAAGGCAGAGCCTTTAGCTATCAAGCTCCTCTCCTGTGGAACCAGCTCCCAGTCCAGATTCAGGAAGCAGACACTCTCTCTACTTTTAAGACTAGGCTCAAAACCTTCCTCTTCGATAAAGCCTATAGTTGGTTATAGTCATGCTGCTATAGGCTTAGACTGCTGGGGGACTCTGCACTGTTCCACTTTCCTCTTCTCTTCATTCTCTCCTCTCACCCCACATCTACAATGTCACCATTGTATGACATTAACTGTGTGTCTTCTTTCTCCCATAGTTGTCTCTCTCTCCCTCTCTGTCTCTCTCTCTCTGTCCCTGTCCTCAGGTGTCCCTGGATTTGGCGCTATGTGTCTTCCAGCTACTGGTTCTACTAACCTGCCCAGTGTTTTATTGTTGCTTTTGTTGCTGTTTTCTTTTCTGTCTCCACTTTCCACTCACCCCAACCGGTCAAGGCAGATGGCCGCCCACCCTAAACCTGGATCTGCACAAGGTTTTTTTTTGTTAAAGGGAGTTTTTCCTCTCCATTGTTGCCTATGGCATGCTCAAGGGGGGATTTGTTGGGTTTTCTCTAAATGTTAGTATAGTCTTGACTTTATTATGTAAAGTGCCTTGAGATGACCTTGTTGTAAATTGGCGCTATATAAATAAAGTTGAACTGAATTGAAAACTGCACTGGTAAAAGCTGCCAATGATTTTCATTTGGCTTCAGATAATTGACACGTCTCTATACTAGTACTGTTAGATCTTAGTGCTGCATTTGACTCTAATCATAAAATTTTATGCAGAGACTAGAACATGTAATTCGGATTAAAGTAACTGCAGTAAGTCTTCACCTGGACCTGTACTTTGTCTTTGTTGGACCATCTGGTACAGACATCTTCAGGATCTTTCCGTTGTGCGATAGAAGCCATCAGCACTGGCTTGTGGTCATACCATTTTGCGAGCACTAACATAGGACATCCTCCTCAACTGACTGGTGTGTAAATTGTTGTCCCTGGGAATGCCCTATACAACATATCTTTTGATCAAGGACTTTCAAGATGTACGGAGAAGGTTACAGTATGTCCCTGCTCAGTTTATTATTCCTTTCTTGTACTTTTTTGTAAAGTAAAGTATCCAGTTTGTTGTGTAAAGATAACCCTCTCTTATCACGCTGGGGGGACTTTTTGTCTGTTTTTATTATTGCGAACCTTGTATACTTCAAGCCGTTAGCAGCACGCAACAGCTGTATGGAGCCAGCTCCTTTGATTAGAGTTGGAAACAGCTGATTGGGCTGCAGCAAACCGGCAGTGGACAGTGGAAGTTTGTTTGGACTTTCAACATACTGGACAAAATAAGGAGAAAAAAAGTGAGACTTTGCAGAGCTGATAAAAATGGAGGGGTGGAAAGGAAAGCAGACAAACTAGGGTGAGATCATTTAAGCCACCTCTCTCCTCTCCAATTATGGGCAGTGTGTGGTCTCTGAAAAAGAAGCTGAATGTGTTTACTGCATATTTATTGACAGTGTAATCTAATGTGTTTCACAGAAGTGGCTGCAGGAAAGTATGGTCAACATATGCATCAGTATTGACTGCTTCAGCACAGTGCAGGCAGATTGGAGGAGAGAGGGTTAAGTAACTTCAATCATGCAACCCTCATGAACACCGCCCCCACCTACACACAGTTTGTGTATTGTACCACTAGAGGGGAGAAGACTGGACCTGATGCATTCCAATGTTAGAGATACAGCTCCTCTCTGTGCCTTATATCCACCCCCAAGACGCTTCACCACAGGTGCCCACGTCTTGCCCCTGCATGACTCAAACACCTGTGTCTATGCAGTAATGGGTGGAGGAGAAAGCTATGAAGGCTTCACCCCACAAAGGCTGCGTATTCTGATGCAGTCAGCACAAGGGTACTGAAAGCCTGTTGCCCACAGATATGTGGCTTCCTTGAGCACATATTCAACCTGAGCCTGCAACTGGAGAGTGTGCCTGTGGGATGGAAAACATTGTGCCTGGTTCCAATTCCGAAACCAACCTCCCAAGTGCCCCCAGGAACTATAGACTGGTGACTCTAATCTCTCACATCATGAAAGTATCCAATACTTTCTCCAGCCCCTGATGAAACCATCCCTGGACCCCCTCCAGTTTGCTTATCACCCTGAACTGGGAGTGAAAGATTCCCTTATCCACCTGCTACACCACATCTACATCCACCTTGACATGCCTGGGCCTTCTGTGAGGATAATGTTCTTCAACTTCTCTAGTGCTTTTAACACAATCCAGCTTGTCCTGCTGAGGGAGAATTTAAAGACCTTGCTCGTGGACATTCTCATGGTTGCCTGGATCTTGGACTACCTCACTGACTGACACTAGTACGTTTGTATACTGAACTGCTTGTCTGACTATGTGACCTCGAGTGCAGGTGTTCCACAAGGGACAGATTTATCTGCCTCTCTTATCACCTTGTACACCTTAAACTTCTGGTACAGGTGTACCAGAAGTCCAGGTGTTGAACTGGCCTGCCTGCAGCCCAGACCTCTCACCAATAGAAAAGATTTGGTGCGACAAAAATCCCGCAATAACTGGTCTCCACACTTCCCAGATGTTTACAGACAGTTGCTAAAAGAAGAGGTGATGCTACACAATGGTAAACATTACTGTCTTCCAACTTTTGAGATGTGTTGCTGCCAATAAAATGAGCTAATGTTTTTAATGAAATGGTAAAATGTCTCAGTTTCAGTGTCTGATATGATGTTTATGTTCTGTTGTCACTAAAATATGAGTTGATGAGATTTGCAAATCATTGCAAGCTGTTTTATTTACGCTTACACATCCTTCCCAAATTTTTGGAGTTGGGTCTGTCATCATGCCATTTCTTTTAAGACCTCGACGTGGATCGTTGACGCATTACTTGTCTAATTACATCTGTACTTGCTCCAGCGTTCTGCTTTTGATAAGGAACGTTACCTTCAGGCGTTAATGGGAAAGCCTGCATCATTTGCAGAACCTGGGTTACAGGGAAGAAGAATAGAACAGCTTCTCAACCTTGTCTGGGCAGATTGGAGTAAACTAAAGGTGCCAACAACCAATCTGTTAACCTGAAAAATGGGTAAGTATGCGGCCCTCCCGGGTCCACTTGGACAGCATGCGGGATGTGGTGGTCCATGGCATCAAGGACCTTAAACAAGGCCAAGGCTTCTATGGGGTCTAGCCCCACTTATACAACAGAACATATTGCTTTACACACAATTTAATTTGACCCAAACCCCTACTCTAATTAACACCTTTAACCACTGGTTTATTTCATACATGTAAAACTAATTTGAATTGGCAATTCAATCTGCAATATGCTTCAATGGAGTAGAGTGGACACTGCTCCATTATTCATTAAAAGGGACTGTGTGGAAAGAGTCTGACTTTTAGTCCTTTACATGGAAGAGCTGAGCTGGGGCGTAAACAGAGCTTATTTTGTTGTTCATGTCACATGACAGTAATAATATTCTAATTTAAATGTACCATCTTTCACAGTACGGTTGCGTGTTTCTGCTGTATAAAGATCTGTATCTGTCCCATGATCAGTTGGTGTTGGTGTCCTGTAGTGTGTTTGAGTGTCTCAGTGATATAAAGCATAGTAAATGTACAATGTTGTTGTTGTGTTTCTGAACTATAATACATAGTATGTGTCCCATGTTGTGTTTTTGTGTTCAAAAACATGTTGCCTGTGCTGTAGTTATTTGTTTTTTTTTTTCTGCAGCATAAAGTGCAATATCAATGCCATGGTGAGTTTGTCTGTTGCTGCGGTATAATGTGTAGTGTGTGTCCCATGGGGTTTTATCTGTTCTGCAATATTAGGTCTAGTATCTTTACCATGGTGAGTTTGCTGGTTTGCTGCAGTATTATACGTGGTGACTGTCATTTAATAAGTTTGCGAGAGGAATTAGAAAAGTGGACCCAAAGTGAAACTAATAACTGAGCTTCTAGACAGCCAGATGGGCTGAACAGACTGATAAAAATAGGCAGGCTGAGCACACACGGTCAAGAAGGAGGTTAAGAAATTAAGTAAGCTTTAATAAACTAAAAATCACAAGTGGCAAGTGGCACTGACCTGGTCTGGAACAGGAGTGGGCAGAGGCACAAGAACAGATAGGGTGTTCCGGGACGAAACCAGCATCAGACAGACTGTCAGCCATTTAAGGAATAGAACCGACCGAAACAATGACCCACTCAGGTGCAGACTAAGGGTTGGTTAACTCAGGCTCAGGACAGGCTCATGCACCAACAGGACCTTGACTGACCCCAAAACAGGTACTGCAACTGACTCGGTGTCAGTCAATCTAGAGACAGCCGGAATGTTGGCAGCCCCTGTAAATGACTATAGTACAGATAAAATGCCGGCCAAGTCAAGGCAAAAACAGGCAGGACTAGCCCAGGGACAGGCTCGGCAGAAGAGATGGGTGCCAACGTGAGTTCAGACTGGGGCAAACTAGTACACTTGGAATAGTTACGATGACAGAGATAAAGTTACACCGGAAAGGATTCAGGAATAGTTTAGATTTTGCTCTGCTACACTGTACAGTAAATTATTGAGCATTAATGAGCCTGAGTTAGTAAAATCCACTGTTTGTCTTTCTTACAACATTCACTGTTCACCACTGCTGTTATGATGAGGAGCTGTTTCAAAAACCTCAACTATCAATGCTAGTTTTGATAACTGGAAGAGGAACAGAGCTAAGTTAGCTTTTAAACCATAGGCTGTTCATTTAATGCAAGATGATTACAGTCCTGATTATTTCATTTGCAATAAAATGTTGAACCAAGGTCTACATTAGACTGATGGTTGGTGCAGGTCCTACAGTGTTGGCATGTATTTCGTCTCACATCACCCTAGTCACAGATCGACGTCAATTTAAATGTTACCACATTCAGACACCTGCTAAACTCTCAGCATCAATGCAGTCATTCTCATAAATATTGGGACAATTATAGGTTTTCTTGCGTTTTTTCCAAAGAAAACACCCACCTTTTTACCAGAAAATGTCAAAAAAAAGCTTGGAATAATTCTTTGGACTGATAAGATTAAATTGTAGCAAAATGACGGCAAGAGGAAAGGACGGAGACAAAAACAAACAACTCATGACCCGTCTCTCTCTGTCCCCGTCTCTCTGTCCCTGTCTTCAGGTGTCCCCGGATTTGGAGGTTTCTTCCATTAAAGGGAGTTTTTCCTCTCCACTGTTGCCTATAGCTGCTCAAGGGGGATTTGTTGGGTTTTGTCTAAATGTTAGTATAGTCTTGACTTTATTATGTAAAGTGCCTTGAGATGACCTTGTTGTAAATTGGCACTATATAAATAAAGTTGAATTGAATTGAATTAAATTCATGATCCAAAGAATGACAGTAGAGCATTTTTGATTCACAAACAAGCAGAAGCTAAAGCTAGCCACAGTAAAATACTGGCAAAGGGCCTGGAGGGGTGAAAAATGTTACATTTCCTTTTTTAGTGTGGTGGTATACAGAGGCCAAAATACTTCACAGTGCTCCAATATTGCCAAACCTGACTGCACATCTGTTTTTACCCAGGTGTTCATTGTAATTACTGCCACAAGTAAAAATAGTAATAGAACCACAGAATACATTTACTGTGTTCTCTGAATTTGACTCTGTCCCTCTGCTCCTGTGTCTCCTTCTTTTCCTCAGGGCATCATAAACTAGAATAAATATAAAAAAAAAAGAAAAAAAGAAGAAAAAACATTCATAAGTTGATCCTCGTTAGTCTCTGTTGCGGGTAGGAATTAATAACCCTGCCATTATTAGAGTTTAGAACTTAAATTTTTGTAATTACCATTTCTTCTTTTAATCTTTGTCTGTTCCTGTTCTCTTCCATGCATATAGCCATATAATCATTGCAAGGCACCACGGACCAAAGGGTCAGTGGTTTGATCCCTGGTCTCACCTTGCTGCCTGTCAAACCTAATTTACATCAGTTCACCATTGTTATCACCATCTCATTGAAATGTTATCTTCACAATCACCACTAGGTGACAATAGAGAAGTACATGTGGTTTTTATGCTGCTTTTCTTATGCTCTACATACATTCTTTGAGTAAAGCAGTGCATCCCTTTCAAATTTACGTGTTTAATGTGAGAATAAACAGGTGGGGAAACACTGTTATTACTCTGCTGTCAGCAATTAGGAAACACTGCAAAACATGTTTGAGCATCAGCTGGTTGACTGACAGGATTTATAATGCTTTAATAATCAACACCTCATAGATTTTATGATTGAGTATTTATTATAGAAAAAAGTGTTAGCATAAAAATTACAAGTGAGCCCAGGATGTTCGAACAGACCTAATTTACTGCAGCCACCTCACTGTGAAGAAATTAAATAGATTTGAGTAAGTCGAAGAGGAGTGCCAGTGAACTCTCTGTGAACTCTCCCTACAGCTTTCTGAATGGACGAGGAGGACGTGATGTAACACTGTTTAAATTCAAGACTGATTGACCTATATTTATAAGTAAAAACTTCATACATCAGAGTTATCAAACATTTGATAAGAGAAAGTAGAAAATATTGTATAAAATCATTCATATAAGACATTAAAACACAGAAAAGTTCTTCATGTGTACAAAAACGAAGAAATAATTATAATTATAGTGTGTGGATAGGCAAATAAAAAGACAAAGAAGAAATTGGATGCTAGGAACAGCTGTTAATCAGCATGTTATTCTCTATGTCGAGGATCAGCAATTTTTTAACGTTTTCATGACTGAAAGGAAATAAAAATTAAAGGAATTAAAAGTGGTAAATATGAAGTGCAGTACTTTAAGCTCCTCATTTTAAACAGTTTGTCCATCTTTTGTTTACGTGGCATAAATGTTCATGACACAGACTGACTATGTTTTTATTTTATCCTTGTTGCCTGGTTTATGTCTTTTAATTAACAATGAATCTGTCTTAAAAGAGTTTCTTTTGAATTTGTATTCAAGAAAAATGTAGCAGTGCATTTTGCAAAAAAAGACTCAGTCATATATGCTGTGTTATTATTTTTTAGGTTATGAAGACAATACAAATAGTGACCTGCTTCATTTATGTTTTAGTCAAAATATGGGACACCAGAGATGGTGGTAATACTTTCCGTTTGAAAATCAGTAAGTCAAATATGTAAAATTTACAATGTTACTCTCAGAGCACCGACTTCAGATTGTATTACACCAGCCAGTGGCCATTATCTGTTTTAATCAGTTTTAGCTATGGACCTGTAGGTAGCATCTCCACATGCTAATACACAAACTAAGTCGTTATAATTCTTTAATTTGGATGAAGCTGCACATACATGGTGGTGCTACCACAGGCATGTTTTGTCCAAGGACACTTCAACATTTGGCCAGGAAGGAACTGAGTGATGGTGACAGCTGTGTGCAACCAAGACAGTCTGGTTTCCCCTACTATGTCATTCTGTTATTGTGTTATTAGCTTTCATTTCATGATTCATACTGTGTGCTGAACAACATGGAAGATTGCACCTTTGGTACCAAGTAGCCCAGAACTGATCTTTTCCAAAAGAAAATTAAATGTAATATTTGGTTGGAAATCTCTTCCAATACAGAACAAAACTTGTCCAACTTTACTGGCAAATTTCTCCCTATTCTCTTTATGTATGGATCAGTGAACCGTAGGGAGGCAGTTGTCTGTTTAAGTTGCACCAGTTTTGATATGCCATTATAAATTGTCAGATATTAATATGAAGCAAAAATTGCATTTGTTACATGCTAGTTTACTGCTTAACACTTAAATATGCAGGATTTAAACACAGGGTTAATTTAGGGTTAGGCAAAATAAAAATATGTTAGTGATGATAAAAATCAGTACTTCGTTATGTGACATTTTGTTAAGGATGTACTGAATTAACACAATGTTTTGTTATAATGTTTTTGTCTATTTATGAAATTCAATTCAATTCAACTTTATTTATATAGCGCCAATTTACAACAAGGTCATCTCAGGGCACTTTACATAATAAAGTCAAGACTATACAAACATGTAGAGAGAACCCAGCAAATCCCCCTTGAGCAAGCCCAATAGGCAACAGTGGAGAGGAAAAACTCCCTTTACCGGAAGAAACCTCCAGCAGAACCAGGCTCAGGATGGGCGGCCATCTGCCTTGACCGTTGGGCTGAGTGGAAAGTGGAGAGAGAAAATAACAGAGCAGCAAAAGCAGCAACAAAACAATAAGCAGGTTAGTAGGACCAGTAGCTGCACACTGGAGGGCACACAGTGCCAAATCCGGGGACACCTGAAGACAGGGAGAGAGAGAGGGGGAAAGAGAGGGAGAGAGACGACTACGGGACAAAGAAGACACAGAGTTAATGTCATACAGTGGTGACATTATAGATGTGGGGTGAGAGGAGAGAATGAAGAGAAGAGGAAGTGTCTCAGTGCCGAGTCCCCCAGCAGTCTAAGCCTATAGCAGCATGACTATAACTAACTATAAGCTTTATCAAAGAGGAAGGTTTTGAGCCTAGTCTTAAAAATAGAGAGGGTGTCTGCTTCCCGAATCTGGACTGGGAGCTGGTTCCACAGGAGAGAAGCTTGATAGCTAAAGGCTCTGCCTCCCATTCTATTTTTGGATATTCTGGGAACCACAAGTAGGCCTGCATTTTGGGACCGAAGTGGTCTAGTAGGATGATATGGTAGTAGGAGATCTTTTAAATATAATGGGGCTTGACCGTTTAAAGCTTTATAGGTAAGAAGAAGGGTTTTAAATTCTATTCTACATTTAATGGGAAGCCAACGGAGAGAAGCTAATGAAGGTGAAATATGATCTCTCTTACCAATCCCAGTCAGTAATCTTGCTGCAGCATTTTGGATTAATTGGAGGCTTTTTAGAGAGTTACTGGGGCAGCCGGAAAGTAGAGAATTACAGTAGTCCAATCTAGAAGTAACAAATGCATGGACCAGTTTTTCAGCATCACTTTAAGACAGGATGCTCCTAATTTTGGCAATGTTTCTTAGGTGGAAGAAGGCTAGAGATTTGTTTTATGTGTGAGGTAAATGACAAATCCTGGTCAAAAATGACTCCAAGATTCCTTGCAGTACTACTGGGGGCAAAAGTTATGTCATCTAAAGTAGCAATATGGTTAGAAAACATGTCTCTTAGACTTTTAGGCCCAAATACAATAACTTCAGTTTTATCTGAAGTGAAATTAATAACAAGTATCAGCTGCGATGCATATATGAACCCCACTCATGAAGGTATTCAAGGTGAGTAGCAATCACAGGAAAGACAAAGGAGCTTCTACAAAAGCTAAGAGGAGATTATTTCATCAGACCTCAATTGCCTTGGGTATAAGATTTCTAAAAAATGTGATACTACTGAGAATGCTCTCAATTGTGTCATAAGGAAGTTTGAAAACTTATGGAATAGCTGAAAACCTGCCTGGTTGTGGAAGAAAGCCCAACATTTCATCAAGGGCTCTTAGCAATTTAGCCAGAAGAACAGGACACCTGATGAAGGCTGGGACAAGTGCTTCAATGCAATTATAAAATTTGCACTAAATAAACAAGGACTTCATGGCCAGACCCCAAAATGCATGAGAAAAAGATTCTCAAACATCCTGGAGTGGCATTCTCAATCAGTCCCCATATTTATATCCAATAAAATAAGTTAGAAGTAATAAAAGACAAAGGATTCTCCACATAGTACTGAAGCTGGGGTTTTGAATAATACTTATATACTCGTTTTAAAAGATCCAAAAATTGAGTCATGTCAGCTGGACTTCTTTCTTTTTGGGTAGCAACGTTTTGCTATTTATTCAAGCAGCTACTTCAGTCTGAATACAAGTGGCTAGAGAACCCAGTTATATCCTCCAGAGTAGACTTTCTTCTACCATGGCCTGAATTGCCTCGTTAAGGTGGGTGGAACAGGAGGGAGTTATCATGATGTAATCAAACAATAACGACTCTGAACCCTAAACCCCTTACATTGATGCTGTTAGGTGTTAGGCCCTCCAGGTGTATGTGTGCAGTCATCTTAATCCTCAATGGGGCAGCATGGCAAATGAGAGAAAGGTTGTGCCTCCTTTTCTGATGAGTAAAGGATTCTCCATGTGAACATAAATGGTTTCCTGTACTCCTCTCTCATACCATCTGTCTTCTCTGTCCAAATTATGTACCTTGTCATCCTCAAACAAGTGTCCTTTGTAGAGGTACATTGCTGATTCTAGTCCTGAGGTGTTGCTCCTACTGTGCCGGGCAATCCTCTTGTGTAGCTGCTGTTTGGTGTTTCCTGCAGATTCTTTTTTAACTTCTCTGACACTAGGGCCATGTAAGGAAACCAAGTTTTTCCCTTGACTCTAAGTCTTTGCTCTGTCTGTTGTCTTTCTGTTGGATCTGGACACCATCTTGTTTAAGCCCAACTTAGGATAACCATGTATGTGTATGTGAGAGGTGTCCTCAGATGTCTGTCTTTCTTTTTTTTCTCTGCCCTGTGGTGCAGGGTCCTGATGACACCTAGTTTTTTTTGCAGTGGATGGTGCAAGTCAAACCATATTCAAAGTAGGTACTTGTTCATGTGTGTGGGTTTACTGTACATTTCTATTTCTAGTTTGCCACAAGCTCCAGCGTTAACTGCGCAGTCCAGGAAGGCCAGTATGTTTTTATTGGTGTCCTCCCTGGTGAATTGAATGTTGATGTCAACTGCATTTATGTGGTCTCTAAAACACTATACATTCTGGATCACCCAGGTGTAGTCTTCATATCTGAACCAGTGGGTTTGTGCTGTCCTCAGGAAGAAGTTCTTCTCCAATTAAGAACAGTGAGTCTGTTCCAGAAGCAGCCACCCAGCACAGCAGCTCCTTTCTTGCTCCACAATTTTCCATCGGTTTGTTAGAGGCTAACCTTGGCCTCATCAGTGCATAAAAAAATGTATTGCAGTTATTTTTGGGATCATCTCTATAGTTTTTACATCTGATAAAAATGATGGGGTAAGGCAGTGGGCATTGTGAGAATCATGTTTTTCGACTTCTCCAGTGATTTTAACGCCATCCAACCTGCACTTCTGATGGATAAGTTGGTATACATCGGGGTGGACCAACATCTCTCTACCTGGATATTGGACTACCTCTCAAATCGCCTGCAGTATGTGAGGGCTTGGGAATGTGAGTCTGACATTGTTGTCTGCAACACAGGGGTCCCGCAGGGAACGGTTCTGGCTCAGTTTCTGTACACTGCAGACTTTGTGTTCAGCTCAGCATCCCGTCACCTCCAGAAGTTCCCTGATGACTCTGTCATTGTTGGTCTGATCACGGATGACAATGGCAGAGAATTCAGGCAACAGAATCACAATTTTGTGGACTCGTGAACTCACCTGAACAATAAACTGGACTGGTCTCACAACACAGATGCACTCTACGGGAAAGGACAGAGCAGACTCTTTCTTCTGAGGAGACTAAGGTCTTTTGGTGTGCAGGGAGCACTACTGAAAACCTTTTATGAATCTTTGGAGTCATAGAGCAACTGTCCTCACTTATAAAAAATATTCTTACCAATATTTTGGATCACAGCCAATCATTCCAAGAGCCCACAATGTTTTTTATGGTTTGGGTGAGTGAAATCCATGTAGAACCAGAGATCATGTCACACACAAACACACAAACAGATAAAGGATCAATAAACTCTGAGTCTTCCTCCCACTGTGCGTCTGAAGTCTCTTCACCTATTTTCTTCCTTGGATGTTTCATATGTTGAATGTCAGCATTCATATTAGTGGAGACAGTGTGATATACACTGATTCTGATGCTGATATAACAGCATCAAACCCACTGACGTCTGTGTACTGGTCTTATTATTAATCATAATCTTACTATTAATCGTTAATCTTCTTCTTAATATTTTGCATGAATGCATGCAAAATATTATGAATAAGACAGATTACCTTTGTAAGTACTTAAAAATTTTAAATATCTATATACAGAATGAATGCATGAGTTGTGCATGTCATTTCAAGCTGTTTGTCTAAAAGAAGCAGTAAATTAATGTGAAACAGTTTGTTGCGATGTATTTACATAATTTGGGTTTTTCTAAAACATTTCAGCAACAAATAATTTCTACATAAAACCAGGCTAAAATCATAATGATATATTGGATTAGGCTAATGAACAATGCATTTATAATCAAAATAACTGCAGATGACAAATATTCAGCCTTTAAATAAATATTTGTTGCTATCATTAGAAGTCATGTGCCTCCAGAAAGACTTAAGGGGCTTTTACACACAGTGGTGACTGGACACAGGTAAAAGCACGTTCTCATTCGTAATGTATCAAAAGCACCATTTTGTCCAGTTTTATTGAGATACAAGCTGGTGATTGACGCTAAGGGCTTTTAGTGTAGTACAATGGAAACTCAGATGCTTCAATTTTTGAGCCCTAACATAAGGATATAGAAGATAAAGTGAAAAAGGTTTGTGGCGAGGTGTACAGGGTGGTGACACAGGGTTGTTTCACATGACACAAAGGATCAGGTCTAGGACAAGACATTGTTCTCTTTAATGATGATCGTAACCCATTGTGGCAAACGTTTTTACTATAACAAGAAAGTAGGTGCGTGATGTCACTGTTTGAGCATTTGTTGTTATGTAATTTATCTTGTACATTAATCATAGCCTTTGTGCCTAATCCTAACAGAGTTTCTGTGTCTACACCCACATCGTCAGATAATGAGGGTGATTATGATAGTTGAAACATATTCAAGTGTACATCTCTCAATGTGTTTTTGGAGGGAAGGACTAAGGAATGGACAAAAGCGTGGGAAACAACAATACTTATAAGAGAAGCACCCATCAGCTTGTGTCCACTGTGATTGGAGAGAGGACTGTCTTTGATCACAGAGAGTATGTCTCCATCTGAAAGAGAGGAGAGCTTTTTTTGGCTTTTCACAAGCATGAGCTTTTCACACCCCTTTAAAGTTTTTTACTTTTTGCATTGAATGATGTTTGGCTTTTTTGACACAGATTAATAGAAAACACTAGGTCAAAGTGAAAACAAATACATTTTCTAAATCTGTTAAACCTATAGGGCAGGAAAAACAGGGACCAAACCATGACTCTGTTTGTGGGCTTTGGGAATTTGATATGTGGGCTACCACTCTATTCCCTGAGCTGAGACCTGCCAGGTTTGGCTCACTTTATAGGAAACTTGTTTATAAGGCTGGCCCGGACGATACTGCTTATAAAAACATACCTGTCATATTCAACCAAGTAATAAAGTTGAAGGTGTGGTTTAGGCATCAGTGAGAATACTTAACAATGCTGTGATTTATTAATGTAATGGGTATTGCAAATGACTGAAGTGATCATAGATTTTAGGGTGTCCTGTTTGATTTTTCATTTGATTTACCCTGTCACAAAAAGAAACAGAAGAAGGAGGTCTCTTTACTTCCTTGCTGTGTTTGTGTTTGTCAAGCAGTTTGATCATGGAGCACAAGATGCAGTGTAGGAAGGAGAACGCCAGCCAAATGTAATGTGGATTATGGCCCTGAAAAAGTGTGTGTCAGTCGCCAAGGCCACTGTTCCAGCATGACAAGCTTAAAGTCAAAGCCCCGCAGCCGAAATATATCTGTTCAAGCAGAAGGTTCATCCTTTCAAAATGACGACATTCCTAAATTAGGGTGTTGAGTGAGGCACCGGCTCAGTGAATAATGCCACATAATCTCATTAAACACCTCAAAGCTAACACTGAATATTATCAATTCCCTGCAGATTTGTGTGTTTTTTTTCTGTATTCACTGTATGGAGTTCGAGCAGGATCAGATGATAGGGAAAGATAGTGTTTGTTTTCAGCTCTATCCACAGATGTGTAGGCCTGTTCTACCCCATCTTTCTTTTCTTTCACAGTTCCTAAATAGACAGAATAAGTCTATTTAAATGATTTCTAATATGTACAATACTTGCTTGAATACAGTGTCTTATTCTTAACGTTGACACTAGGTTTTTATGAAATTTTGCCACAAGATTCAGTTTTGTAATCACTCTCTTGTATCACTAAAACAGATTTATACTGAATCGCCTCCCAGTGAGAAGATCCCCAGGTAAAATTCAGCTGCTGGCTGTAGCCTTTCTGCTCCACCCATGCTTGTGTGATTTTCTCCAGGTTTTCTGTGAATATCTGTGGAACCTCTATTGTTACTATTACCACTGTACAATAAAATTTATGTCTTAGCCAGATTCGTATATTTCAGGAAAGCTGCTGTGGTACAACAGGAATGTATTTTTGTGAGGAAATGGAGTGCATAAATTATAAGTTTGTGCTGTTAAAGTGCTGAATTGGACGTGACTAATATAAAAAAACCTGACAGAAAAAAGTAAGATAGGATTAGTTATAGACATTGTGTGGATTTTAATAGCCAAGCCTGCATAAAAGCATCTAGAAGTTAAAACTACTGTAACTCAGGGGGAGACAGTCAAACTCACACCGGAAGTTTGTCTGAACTGTTTGTGCATTTGCAAACTCTTCAAGGCACAAATTACCCTCCAGTCCCTCACTGATGCTTCAGCAGTGACCCTGTAGCAGACACCCCTCTTTAGGTCCCCCCAAAGTCTAAGAAATGACAACCCCAAATGTGCACTGCCCTGAGACATGGCCACTTCTCCCTCAGCCACTATCAGCGCCACCACCTCCCTCTCCCATCAGCCCTCAGTCAGATGCTTGACCTTGCATGTGAACCCCATCAACCATGTCTGCATTATAAAACACATCTAAAGATGGGAATAACAAACCTGTTATTCTTCTCTGCCCCAGCAAAATGATGTCAGGTCTTCAACACAGACACAAGAACGCACAAAGATTCCTTTGTTTGAATCTGAATCCTTCACCATTTACTAATTGGAACCATTTGCTTGTGACTCCTGCTAGTTTCTCTCTGATTTGTGTTCCTGTGTGCTCATGGGTGATTGTGTTTAACAGGTTATCTGGAGCTACACACAATTATGCCATAACAACGACCGGAGGGCAGAAAAGTGGCACATGGTAGGTCATGCATTAATGGATTGTGTCATAGCAGGTACTGGACTGTTCATCAGCAGGTTAAACCTGTCCGTGAAGTAAATTCTAAAATCTACATATATGTCAGAGAAGTGACTGTAGTGGATTTTCATTGGAGGCCTGGTAAGTATAAGAGAGGCTTTTGAGCTTGGACAGATGTGGGCAGATCTGCAAATGAACCCATGCAGCGCCATTTAAAAACAGGGCTACAAATATGGATCACTGTTTACTCAAAGCCGTTTCAGACAGTACGTCAAGTGATGTATACTGTACTGTACGAGTTTTAACTATGAAATTGTGTATTTTAGTTTTCTCATGTTATTACAGTACATGGCTTCAGAAATGTTATGCTTTTAAATGTGCTGAGATTCTGAATGAATGACTGCGATTGTAGGGTCACTCTATAGAGCCTATAAAGCATTTTATTTTTGTGCATTATTGAATGATGCTCAATAAAAGTTATTTTTTGTGAGAAAAAAGACTCACTCTAAAAAGTAATGTCAACCCCTGTGTTGCATGTTTTTAAGTGACAGAACCTTTTTGTGATTTTTGTCTGATTTAACGGACCATGATCAATTGCTAAAAAGAAATTAAGGGGGAGAATCCTGGTAACGTAACTGCCTACAGTTTATAATTGTGCCTTGAATCTAAACCAGGGTTTTTGGGTCCGGCCTAATGTGAAGGTAAGAAGAATAAAAGAGTCCTGGTGAGAGCACCCTCTTTAGGACACCTGCAGATATAGTCAGTCAGTCACACTCAATTTCTCTGTTATAATTTTAAAATCCTTTTAGTACATATTATTTATAAAGGCATTACATATTACACTTGAACTCCGGCTTATTGTCTTAGCGTTGTGGCAGTGTTGCTTGTGTAGACCAGCCAACGTGTAAGCTATGTAGCATGAACTGCATCAGTCTTTGGATGCTCATTGACTTTTACTCCTAATTCCTTTATAAATATTCACCCAAATGTTCACACTGCATATTACCATTCATTTGCAGTTTTGCTTCTCATGAAATTTGTAATCGAAGCCACTTTCTCTTCTTGATGTTGCTGTTACAGCACTCTTCCTGTGTCAGACCACCAGGGGCTGCTGTAACACCAGCTGCAGCCCTGTTATGAAACCTTTGTTCCTCTTTGTCTGACTGCAGCACTGCTGCAATGTAGACAGACAGGGGTGGGGACCTCTCCCATTCTTGCTTCTCTGTGTCTCTCTCTTTATGTGTGTGTGCTTGTGTAACGTGTACGCATGGATAGCGTGTGTGTGTTCTGCTGTTTGTTTTGATTTACTGCAGCACTCTCAGGCTGTGGGCTTTTTTTAGGGTGGAGCCTCCCCCAGTTTTCTCTCTCATTTTGATACTATATTTATTGTCATGACTACTTATCACAAACAGTTTCCTGCAGAAGCATGTAGGATAAATAAACAATGTGCTGTTTATGAATGAACGCTCACGTAGTACAATAACACATCATGAGCAGCTATAAAAGCATGTTTACAATATGTATAGATGCAGAAACCAGTACTGAGTCAAACTCACTGTTATTATTCATGTCATGTCTGGCTCCTCTGATTGCTCTCTGGCAGCTAGATTAAACAGACATCTGATGCTGATGCTCATGATGAATGAAACTGACACAAGCACATACATAGCAGCAGCTCTACAGAACAGGAACGGAACACACACCTCAGAGGAGAGGAACAATGGCAGACAGGTGTGGTTTCAGCCTACAGGACATGAATCCTAATAGCAAATATGGCCAAAAGCATTTAAAACTATCCTTCCATCTTCTGTTCAGACCATTTTTGGCGGTGCTTGCAGCTGTCTTCAGTGTGACCTCGGTGTAACCCTCCTTCTCCGTCTGGCTGTACGATGTGTAATACTGCAGTGTACAGTTCGGAACAACCATTCACATCTCCTGTGCTGCTGGAGGGAGGGAAGGAAGGAAGAAAAAAAAAGGGCGCTGTAGGTAAACACTGGGGCACCCCAGGGTGTCGGGTAGGGGTGGGGTGAAGGGGGGTTAGTGTGCAGTACTATTAGCTGGGAACTAATTAAGACATCTTTGCTAATTGTCGCTCATTAGCTAACTACATCTGCTGCAGTAATGGTGCTCCACTGGTTAGTGTAGCAGACCCACTGACCTACTTGGAATGGGTGAGGTGGGTGACAGCACCCAAGGGAACCCTGGTCTGCTTGAGGTACTGAGGATGAGGATGTCTGATAGTGTCTGTTCAGTGTGCTGAAGAAGTAGCTGACAGTAACAGCTGTTTACCACCAGCAGTGACCCGAGTGTTCTTTGACAGCAATCAGTCACTGTGTGGTGTCTGTTTCGGAAGTGTTCTCTCTTGTCGCTGATGGTGAGCTAATGTCAGATGTTTACACATCTAAATGAATGGAGGAGATTTGCAATGGACTGCGATTCTGTTTTACTTTATTTAAAGAAAAACAGAATGCAATGATTTGCAAATCTCATCAACCCATATTATATTCCCAGTAGAACATAACATGTCAGATGTTGAACCTGAGACATTTTACCATTTCAAAAATAAAAACCCAAATTAAATCCACCAATAATCATGGAGAAAGTTTGCTCACTTACACAGGTGTTTCCGGAGAACAATAGACACGGCCAGAGAACAAGTCAAGCCACCAGGCAAGGGACAAATGAGGGAGCAAAACCTAAAACCGAAGAGCTGGATACTCTGGAAAACATACAGGAAGCCGAGAGATATTCTCGGAAGAGGGTAACACGGTCAGTGCACAGACCATAGGTTACCAGGTAGGAAGAGCATGAAAGTCCAAGATGAAATCCAGCATGTTAGAAAGTCTTTCTGGAGAACTGCAGCGCAGTAGCAAAAAAAAAACCCGACAGTCTGGCAGAGAGCTTTGGTGAAGTCAGAACATAAATAGGCACGAGGAAGCAGGTGAAACCAATTGAGGTTAATGACTAGTGGTGAAGTTGGCCAAGTAATCGTAGGACAGAGACAGGATGTGGAGAAAACAGGTAACAAAATAAGAGTCCAAAGGAGGTAGTGGAAATGAGGGACTGATTCATGACACACTTGATGACAATATTAACTCAGAGACAGAGACTTGGACTATAATTAAACTCACTCAAAAGATTGCACAACATTAACTTATGTACTGAGACTATAGCATTCAACTCAGACTCTTGAGGTAATAACAATGTTAACTCAAAAACAGAAACTTAGACTATAATGAAAACTTTAACTACTGAAGCTGTAACTCTCAGTTCAGACTCTTGAGGTAATAACACTGTTAACTCAAAAGGAGAAATTAGATTATAACAAAAACCTTAACTACTGAGACTATTACACTTGGCTCAGACATTTGAGATAACAATACTATCTCAAAGGCAGAAACGTAGACCACAACAAAATACACTCTTTATGAGAAGACTAACACTTTAACAGAAAATCACTCTAACAGAGGAGATTAATATTACAAACAGAAACTTACTCTAAATAAGAAGACTAACAAACTAGAACTATGAACAGACTCACGACAGTACCAAAGGCTGAAGATCAGAAAAGGAAGGAAGGATTAGGAAGGAGCACCAGATGGCCCATGACACACTAGCAACCCTAAAACTCCGCACAAGCCCTTAAATACAAAACATGCAGGGGTGATGATGACGAAGATGAAAGGCAAAGGTCAAGTGCACTGGCAACGAGTCAAGAAGGGGAGAAGCGTAGATTCCAGAATCCCAACAATGATCATGATGACAATGAAGATAATGAAAGGCAATCCCAACATAGATGATGATGAAGTTGGTGAAAGCCAAAGGGCACGAGCAGGGAAACACAAAGAAAAACAATGTCAATGCAAAAGACAAGGGCAGCAAAAACCCAAAACAGGACAAAATACATCCAACTCATAACTATTTAATACCATAATATTGTGATATAGGGTAGCGGGCAAGGTAGGCACTGCTTGGGGCCTCAGGCAAGTACGGGGCCCCTGAGGACTGACAAAAGTTAAATTGTGTGCAAAGTTTGCAATGACACTACCAGTCGCAGAGCTCCCTAAATGGGCCCAGACTGTCACTGTGCTGCAAGTGGTGCATGATTCAGTGTAAACAAACAGATCTAATGAAACAAAAACAGCTGATAAAAATGATGAGGAGTTGAAAACAGAGGAGGAAAAAGAGGAACATGAGAAAACATGAATGTTGAAAAACATAATTTTTTTTTAGGAATAATAATAATTTCATCGTACAAGCATGCCCCTTCTTCCTGTACAGGCTTAACAGCCTTCATAGATAAAACTTTCCCAGAAGGTCCACTGTAGTGGTTTTCTTGAGATCCTCTGGAATTCATCCTAACTCTGAGAGACAGACCAAGAAGGATTCAAAAGCAACAACAAAACATTTGGCAGTTTCTACCAACCCATTAAAAGACACTGGATCCTTCAAACATAGGTGCTTTTCAACTAAGGCCTGCTACTTTTGTGTTTGTGAAGCACAGGCAGTGTAGACAAAAAAAAAAAAAAAAAGCTCTCCACTAATTTGCCCAGAATGCTGGGTTTAACTGCAGGATTGCAGAGTAAGTTTCAACCTTTTTTAAGCTTCATTTGCACCATTTAGAATCATTTTACTGCTAAAGGGGAAGGTAGATATCTCAACCTGAGCTGTTAAAGACACAGAGCAAAAAAAACAGTGCTCTCTGGATAAGAGAGAATTGTGGTATCACTAGAAACAGTTACATTGTCTTGCAGTCCTTTAGAATTCAAAGAATCCTCCAATGTTCTTTTGAATTCTGGTTTAACAAGAACCACTTTGATCCTGTCTTTGTCATTTGTCTTGTTAGTTTCCAAGAGTGTAAAAGACTGACCATCAAAAAGTTCGGCTTGGACATCTACAGTTTACTAAACTCTTTCTCAGTTGCAAATATCTATTGTGCACTATGACTGAATTTTACAGTAATTGATTTTACGTACTTCAACTATCATTCAAATAACCCCAATTATTTACATGTACATACCACACTTCTTGACACTGTTTCTTACTGACAGTGAATTGACAGGTCAGGAACATTTAAAAGTATAGACTATACTTTTCTACCTAATGTTGCAAGGAATTTTATAACAGTCTGTGCTGCAAGAGTAGGAATCTCTTATTTCCTGTTGCTAAAGGATGGTCACTTGTCTTATGTTTTCCAGTTCTGAGTAACTTTGTTGGCCAGCTGAAAATGGCTCTCCAGGAAACTCCATTTTCCCTGCTTTCTGTATTGTATGTCATCCACCAATTCCAGGATTGTTAATTCAATCCCCAGCTACTCCGGTCACATGTTAAAGTGTCCTTGCGCAAGACAGTGAACCCCACCTTAGTTGCTCCTGGTGAGCATTGGCCAGCTCCAAATTAGCTCTCCCATTGGTGTCTGAGTGAGAGTGTGAGTGCGAATGTGATTGTGAGTGCAAATGGGTGAATAAGAAGCAGTGTAAAGTGCTTTGAGTATCAACAGGTAGTAAAGCCCTCTGTACGTGAAGACCATCTTCACTTAAGAAAAGGTACTATTAACACATTTTGTCCACCGAGGGCATGTGTGAATGTATCAGTGCGATGCAGATGGTAAAACAGCACGTTAAAATCTTCAACCTCTTCAAAAAGTTATGTTGCACATTGTCGATACAGCTATGAGTGGTTTAAAAGTCTTTATTAACTTGATAAAACTCAAAACCGGCATGATACTGGTCCTGGACCTTATTTTTAGGTTGCTGCTTGGCCTGTTCTGCCCCTGATCTGTTTTGCACTCAGGCTGCTCTCACTCTTCAGTCCATGGCTTGGCTCTCATCATTATTCAGCTCTGTTCGTGTGGTAGTATCCACACTTCTTGTTGCCTCAAGTCATTCCTAAAGTGTTATCATTCATGTGATTCCATGTTAGAAAGCTAAGTTGTTCAGCTGGCTCCATGTTACCTGCGATAGTCAACACTTAACAACTTCCCAGGGACCTATAAAAGTGATACCACTTTACCTTGTTACCTGTTTGAAAGAATAAGATAAGATAAGATAGGAGAAGATAAATCTTTATTGATCCCATATCAGGGAAATTTACTTGTTACACAGCTGACAAGTATAACAAGGCAATAAAAGCAATACAATCAACAAAGAGTAAGTGCACTGTAATGCACTTACTAATGTAATGTATGAGGCTCATATCAAAACACTTACCTGCTTCCAGTTACCAACAGAGAGGATAGCACCTACCTGTTTAGTTGTTTAAGTGAACTAGGCCAACAACCTGATTCTGGTTCTGTCTCATCTTTCATGTTTTTCATTAGTTATAAAAAATAACACATTGTTTTTTCCTTTGGGTTCGCTTGATTGTGTGCTTCCACCCTGGAAGTAGTTTTGGTTTCTTTGTTTCTATTATTTGTCAATATATACCATGACCAATATTCTGTTATGGTGTCCGGGTACTTAAAAGTGAAATGAAGTTACAACTAGTTTAAAAAGTCGACAAGATCTATCAGAAGATGCCATGCTGGTTTAGTCTCAGGCACTCTGAAACCAATGATATGGGGGTACGAACATTGAACATGATTTTTTCAAGGAAATTAATTTTTATGAATACTGAGTAGTAAAGCCAACTCCAGACTGTACTATGGTACTATATAAAAAAGAAAACCTGAACAAATGAGATCCAGAAAAGTTTTTAGAAAGTTGGGTCCTTCTTCTTGCAGCTGGACAGTCTTTTACCAGTGGTTTAAGCACTGCCTTATAACCACTTTTCATCTATAGCCTTGCTATGCCATAGCCATTCATAGCCTTGCAGAGACTACACTTTTTGGGGGAGTATTTTACACCTTAAAATCATCTAAGTAAACAGGAAAAAAATACAAAATGACTTGTAAGTTACCTTGTTGTTAGTGTATGTAGAATTGAAAGCTTTCTCCTGTATAACTTTTAAGATCTGTGACAACAGCTGGACGATGGTAACATATTAGAGTATGACCTTCCTTCATGTCCTTTATGTCCCAAATGTATTTGACAGGCTTAGCCACATAAAATCTCTCTTAAAATATCATTTGTAAGATGGAGCAAGTAAACCAATAGTTTACAAAGCTAACAGGTTTTGACTTATTTAATCGTTTGACTAATTCAGACTAGGTCATCAAGCACCAGCTATGTTTCCTTAAACATGAGTTAATAGTTGTTCTTATGCAAGGACCCAGACTGAAGAGGATATAAAATAAAGCTCTACTTCGGTAATGCACTCACTTGGCACGTTGTAAATGCTCTCTAATTTTAATAAAATGTGGCCTAATTTCTGTTTAGCTTCTTCTTTTAGTTCTGTTTTACAATCCTCTAATGAGTCATATGCTCTTGAGCTCCTATATGCCTCAGAGCAGTGTCCTTCAGCAATATCACCTGAAGCATTTCACTGAGCTCTATATATTCATTTACAATAGTTTGCTAGGGGTCACTTAAATCTCCTGTGTTTTCAGGACCCATGTCCCAAAGACACGTGTGATTCTATGTTATAAACAGGAGCCAAGCTTCTGTTTAGTGCCATTTAATTCTTTAAGTCTTCTTTGTCCATCTGTCTGTTACCAAATGAAAAAATGTACCAACTTATTGTTTTAGCTGCTGTTTTTAGCACTGGAATACATAAATGTTACATTTAATTAAAAAAAAACATGATCTAACAAGTCGATACCAGAACACCTGTATCTTTGCAGGTAATCCTAAAATTACACATGGCACCAAATTCTTGGATTGTATGAGCTAGTTTGTGACTTTTAAACAAATGTGAAAAGAGCCTTGATATCACACAGACCATTAACCCACAGGACATTCTTAAGATGACTGGCAGGAACAGTTTGTACGTAGGTAGGCTTAGAAGACAATGCAGACTTTAGTAAAGTTATCAAGGTCCCAGGCCAAACAGTGAGGTCGCTCTGGTACATATGAAACTCTCAATATTCAGTGTGTAAATGCCAAGACTAAGCAGCGCTCTCAGGCTAAGACACATGTCTTATTGTCTTGTGAACTCTTATTGTCTTGAACTTGTGTGTTAACAACAAATGCACCAATAACACTAATGATGATTTTCAGATGGCGAAAAGTAAATTGTAAAGCATATCTAGAAAACACATGGACATTGCAAATAAAGTTCTAAATGTAGCTGTTCTTGTTAAATTTCAATTTTTATTTATTTTTTGTTTGTTTTTGACAAAACAACCTAATGTAAACAACAACTGACACGTTGCCACAAAAATTACTCCAACATTCAGTCTGGCCCATAATCAACTAAAGTCACCATTACTGTAAGTAATTCCATGTACCTTCATCTGGGCAGCATGGTGGTGGAGTGGTTAATGTTGCTGTCTCACAAGAAGGCTGTTGGTTTCCTCCCACAGTCCAGAGAAATGCCTGTTAGATTAACTGGTTGCTCTAAATACTCTAAAGGTGTAAATGTGAGTGTGAACGGTTGTCTTTCTTTGTGTGTCTCTCTGTGTTGGCCCTGAAAAAGACTGGAGATGGACCCTGCCTCTCACTCTATAACAGCTGGGATAGGCTCCAGCCCCCCGCCCCCCACCCCGCGACCAAATAGGGTAAGAGATCAATGTACCTTCATCCAGTCAGTAACTCTACAATACAATAAATGAAAACTAAAACAAAATTTATACTTCCTCTACTATACATCACCTAATGTTGCTACTGTACAGTACTTTTAAGTATTATATTCTAATTCTTCCATACTTCCTCGATTGTATGTAGGGATTATTTAGAAATGGATGGCCACCAAGTTAAGTGGGGTTAAGCATTTATGGATGCAAAAGTTTGAGAAAAGTAAAAAAATAAAAACAGTAAAAAAATAGAAAGGCCATAAAGATTTCATTTTTAAAAATGTATTATTGACGGACATAGACCGCCCACCCTCAGCCACTTGTCCATTTTTACAATTTTTTGCAGTTATCCAGTGGCTGAGTTTAAGCTAAGTTACTTAACTGTTCTGTTCTGAAATTAGCCCTAAAACATGATTAATGTTACACATTTCAATAATGTAATATTAAATTTTCAAAACATCCGCACCCAGTCCCAAGTTTCTTAAAATATGAATGTCAACACTCAAATGGTCAGTTTGAAAGGGGATGCATTTCCTTTTTGGGCCTCGTGAAAAGTCATTCTCCAACATGACAGGTCACACTCACAGACACATACCCTCAGGGGTCTCACAGACCAAGTGCATCAGTGGTGTTGCTGTGTTCTCTGCCATTATTTCCAATGTTTAGTGCAGTTTCAACACATATTTAAACATCTCCACCAACACAATAGCAATAACAGTTTTTGGGTTGCCTGGTGCAAACTGACAAGAACATGCATTAGGAAGTAAAAAAATCCGACTTCAATTAAAGTGTTAGGACTTTGAACAAAAATGTTCCTGTAAAGTGCTGATATCCCGGTATCCTGCTGGCCTGAACCGTCTGCTGTGTTTGTTGTTGCTGATGTGAATTAGCTTAATTGGAAACCAGAAGCCTGTTAAAGATGTAAAGTCACAATAACAGCTGGATGTCTTAATTACTCAACATTGATTAAACATCAGCATCACAGACATTCTGTGTCTGGCACGTTCCCTGGATAAACAGCAGGCAGCACAAAGTACCTCATCTAAGTGTAATTCATTATTCAAAAGTTATCGACATGTCATTAACGGGAAACTGTTGATTATACTCTTGAGTTAATCTTTCAACTCTTTTAGTCGCATGTTAAAGGAGAGTATTTCAAGGTATTTGTTTGGTGGTGGTATAATAAGACAGTTAATTCATTTTTAATCAACTTGATAAATAAAAAAATATACATCAGGCAACCTATTGCAATGAAATATAGGGCTGTTTATTGTGACATGGTTAATGCAGATCTCATCCCACATATCTCTGAATGCCATATGGAAACAATGTTTTTGATTCAGGAGGACTGGAGCCTATCCGCCAGACTGAGATGGTTTGGACATGTGCAGAGGAGGGATAGTGAATATATTGGTGGAAGGATGTTGGAGATGGAGCTGCCAGGCAAGAGGGCGAGAGGACGACCCAGGAGGAGATATATGGATGTCCTAACAGAGGACATGAGGTTAGCTGGTGTCAGAGTGAAAGATTCCCAGGATAGAGTGAAGTGGAAAAGGATGATTCGCTGTGGCGACCCCTGATGGGAAAAGCCGAAAGAGAAGTAGTAGTAGGACTGGAGCCTATCCCAGTTGTCATCAGGGTCAACCCTGAACAGGCCACCAAGTCTGTCTCAGGACCACAAAGAGACAAACAATCATTCACACTCACCCTGACACTTACGGGCAATTTTAGAGTCACTACTTAACCTAACATGCATGTTTTTTTGGACTGTGGGAGGACAACCTTCTGTGAACTGTGAAGCAGCAGCACTAACCACTCCACCACCATGCCTACCTTTCAGGTCCCTTTCCGTCAGTGCAACATGAGCCAACACCATACATGTACCCATGAGAACCTACTGGCATTTCCAAGCCCCTGGGCAGTTTTACCGTAACTAATACCCTTAGTATTGAAAAAGTCTTGGACGAATCTAAGGTGTTTCCCAATTTGGTATTAAAGCTGTAAATCCTAATTAATTTAAGAATCTTATGTTGGGTTAGGAAATCCCAAATACTCAATCCACCGTCCGTTTTTAAATGTTCCTGAACCACCTATGCACCTTGCACAGAGCTGCTTTTTGACAAAACACAGATGACCTACACCTTGTAAAGTGCCTGAACACACCTCACCTGCCAGACCCGCAGCTTTTGACAAAAGCAGACACTTTGTGGTAAACTGCATACACAAAGGGAGACGATCCAGTTACAGTCCAGTTACAACAAGGAGAAAGGATCTGAGTATAACCTATGGAGAAATATTTATTCAGCTGTTTGATTTGCTTCATTACCATCTGTCACACAGCATTCAGCTTAAGGTGCTCTAGAAAAATAATATCAAGGTCAGCAAAAACTATCTTGTCCAATGAGTCAATGACAATTATTGCAATGAGCATATTTCAGGTTTTGTTAGAGCTTTTTTGTACCACAGTATATCTCCTTTGTTTCACACCTCCATTATGTTCTCCATAGACGCACACTGTGTTCAAGTTGTGCTAGCATCTGTATTGTTATGGTATCAAATTGCAAACAATTTCAGGTAAAATAAATACAAATTTATTTCTGTCAAAGTTGCAGGTAAAGCTCTGGTTGTCCTTCTGGCTGTAAGCGTTGGAGCATAAGTAAGAAAGTAGCACACTCAATTTTGAAATAAACTGCACACACCTGCCAGGGCTTGCCAAAATTAAAGAGCAGTAAGACTGAGCAGCATGAAGCACAGTGCCTCGGCACTGTCTCACATGGAAACACTGTGGTTAGTGAAACAAGCTTCAGGCCAGATTTCAGGAACTGGGAATCTTGGGCACAATCAGTGATAGTACGAGAAATTGGAGGCAAGCTCACACCCTCACTATCCTGTCTGATGGTTACGCTAACTCTGTGGGGTTGACAATGTTTACGGCATCATGTCTACTTGTGCCGTAAAATAGAGGTTCCTAAACTGTTCCATTCCATATAGCATTAGTCTCTAGTACAACAAAACCTAAGAACATATTGATATATGGCTTATATGCTATGAAGCCATGTTCTGCTCAAATGAGAAGATGCTGTTCAGCAAAATAAGTCATTTTTTTTAATACGCAAACACAACACTAACCTCTGCGTTCCATCTGTCCGTTATCCTAACCACTTATCCTGTTATGGTCTTGAGCAATTCAAATGTATTGTTCAACTTCAAACATGATAATAACGTTGCTCTAAGCATGTTAGATGTGTAAAACTAGTTTGCAGCAAATAAAAGATACAGAGTGTTATTTTTATACAAATATTTTTACAAGAAAACATAAGAATAATCGTTTTGTTTTGCTGTTGATGCCTTCTGTGACAAAGACATAAACAGTACTGTGATATTTGCTGTATAGAGTCCAGGATCCCAACAGTGTGATCATTCATTCCCAGTGGATTGTCAAGTGTTCATTCTTAAGGTTTGGTAAATTTGCCAGTGGAATTAAAACTGTTAGTTTGGGATGATATAATCCCAAACTAAAGCATGTGCAGTCTTTGATGAGACAGGTTGCTATGATCCTGATTTGCCTACATAAACACTTCAGGTGTCCTTCACAGGCATAGTGATGGATCATATCTGGTGTACACTATTTCAGGACAGATATGTTGTTTCATGTGTGGAGCCATTGGATGGCAAAATGAGGGATTCACATAGCCCGCCTGGGAGGTAACACTGAAGCAACATCATCATCTCAACGAGTAGAAAGGTTTGAAAAAGTAAGTTTAGTAGATAGAATTCCAGATGTTATTACTAATAAAGGACAACATGTTTTTCCATTATCCAATAGATATCCCGTGATGGAGAAGATATGTAATATGACTGAGTCAACATACTCTGTTGGTGAGGATAAAATGAGATGATTGTGCATATAAGTGTGTTTTCTTTACTATGTTCTGCTGCTTTCACCTTGTCCGTTTTTCCTCTTTCTGCACAAGCTAAAAATACGACCTCTAAATACTTACAGAAGGAGACAGAGGGAGAAAGGAACATTGTTTGCTAAGCCTTAACAAAGAGTAGACCTTCATCAAATTACCTGTTGAACCACCAATGTTGTTTATAAGTGCCCGTGCGGGTTGGACTATTTAGGAAAGAAAGGCAGAGCCCTAAAAAGGCAGATTGCAGAGGATTACAGTGCAATACACACAGGTGACTTACGCCCACTAGCAAGACATTTTCAAGAAGCAAAACACTAATTGAATATACAGTATATCCTCACTTACAGACAAAAAATAAGAAAATAAATAAATAAATAAATAGAAATCTCTGTTCCACGGCACGGGTACTGGAGTTAACATCTTCAGTATAGGCACCTGTTGGGACCGTTTAATTAAATAATTTCTGTAAAAAGTGTTTTAATATGTTTATATGAGCTCAAGTGTTTTTATTACAGTTTATAATATTGGTATTTAAATGTCTTATGGTTTTAAGAAAATGATAAGCATGTACTGTGGTACTTTTATAGCATTTTCAAGCTAAAGATTTGTGGTCTTGTCAGCCATTCCCCATTGTTTGATCAGGTCAACCACAATGTGTCTGTATATTTCAGAAATTATAATTATGAAATGTATGTCTGTGTCTTGTATTTTAAATTTGGATATCATCCTTTTTTTCGTTATTGTTCTTTTGATAACATTTCTTTAAAACAACTTACAGATTATTAGTGTATTTTGAATGGGACTTAAATGTCTTTGCCTATTGTTCCTGTAGTGGAAGCCACATCCATAGCAGGAAAGTGAGAATTTAATCGATAACACTCAAGTGTCTGATTTTTAGGACATTTATGCCTGATGAAGAGCCGGAGCTTTAAATGCAAAATGTTGTAATCGTGTAATCAAAATAAAGAAGAATTTGTCAAATGGTTGCAGACAACAAGAACAAGTTGAGACATGACCTGCTGCCAAAGGTTTGAGAGTTTCTGGGCTGAGTGGAAAATCAAGAAAGCAGACTTTAGCTCTTTGAATTATTAGTGGAACGTGGGTAAAGCCCATAATGGTGACAGTCCCTCTGGCAGTACTGATATGAGACACTGAAGAGAAACTATTGGGGGCCTTGCTTGTGAGCCTAAGTTGTGAAGTTTGTAAAGTAGGCTCAGTGATACTTGTAGCCTGGGATTTCCCGTTTGTGTTGTCGTCTTTACAGGAGACTGTCCTGTTATGAAAAGGCTTCATCTGCAAGATTCATCTAGGCAAAGATTGAATACTTATTAGTGAGACAGTGGATTGGTCAGTCAGTGCCTGGTCTGGCTGAAGAACTCAGGTGGACTGGTTTAAAGGTTTTTTTGGCTCTGAGGACTTTCAAAGAAAAAACTTGGACAAAGTTGGAAGAAGGTTTGTATATGGTTGTTTTCTACACCAGTTGTCATATAGGGGACAAGTTCTGGTTTCCAAAAAACTTTGACTCTTGTGGTACAGGCTCACTGTCCAGGCAACACCAAAAGGCCTATTAACATAGAACAGAATAGAATCACTGTACAAGTACAATGAAATTTAAAGAGTAGATTCAGAGAATTGCTGTAGTTTTTATGGTCTAGTAAGCACTGAGTCTGGGCAGTGGCTATCTACCTGCTTGTTGCCAAAGGGCTCGAGGGCCTGACTGACATTCACTCCAAACAGGGAGAGAGGAGGAGAGCTACTGTCTTTTATGATCCTTTCATTAAGTACATTTCAGACAGCAGAAAAGCAATTTATCAAATCGGTATAATGGTTTTGAACCTTTGCTATTTGGCAGGGTTGAAGGAGTTGAGGTGGACTGAGTTTTTTGGTCCAGATGTTTCCCCGAAAGGCAGCTGGCAGTGTCTGTACAAGCTGCTCACAGAAAAGGAGACAGGAACTTTCAGGGTTTGTACATGGGGGCAATAGCCACAAACAGATACAGAGTGCAAATGGATTCTAACTCACTACTTCCAATGTCCGAGGCTCCCATCACTGTTTGACCCTTTAAAGATGTGGTTTTGGGACTTTATAGTGGAAAGTTATTTAGTTTAGAAAGAAACCTACGCTCAGAGAACTGGCAGCGTGAGGCCGGTTCTGGAGGGACTGGTTAAGGCCCAGCATATTGTGGAATACTTGTATTATTGTATGATAGACCATAGAGAATCACAGATGAACCTCTTTAAAGAAATTCCATGCTTTTTCTTCTAAGAACCTATCATTAATTTTATTCAAAATACATTTTTAAGACTTGATGCCACTTGAATGACTTGATCAGTGCTCAGGTGTCATTGCTGTCTGCTCATTTTTACTGAAATCAAGGCGGTGACAAATAGCAGAACCAATGACTCTACATGAGCTGCAGTCTTGTCTGCCGGTTAATGAGCCTGGCAAATCACCGACTTGACAGTGATGTGGTGTTCTAAGTTCACCTGCAGAGGCGTCCTCCACTGACCCTCAACCCACCAGGGAGAGGAAGAGAACTCTTTCTTGGAGAAATAATGAAAGGAGATGAAATCAAACCTGTGTGTCTTCTCCCTGATTAGAAAATTGCATGTGATTAATTTCACAGCTGAGGCACAGGCTGTGATAAATGACCTGCCTATGATCAGTTTAGTCTCAGATGCCATCTGTATGACACAGCTCGGGCCATTGTTCTGTCTGTTAAAGGGGAAGTTACACTCACACCAGACATGTCCAAGTAGCACACAGTCGCATACAGTGACTCTTAAAAGACACAACACATATATTAAGACCATGGTTCTCATTTTTTTAAAATGTGTATTAAACATTTATGAACACTGAAAGAGGTTTTACTTGTTACAGTCATTCCTCACATTCTTAGAATGTTCTCTGTGAGGACTGTGGGTAATGCTTCCAAATGAAACACGACTTCAGCGTTATGTCACGCTAGAGGACCACTCAGGTCGATAATCCGTTCCGACCAACCTTGAGTTGGGAATTATCATTATACATCCACCCATCCATTATCTTAACGGTTTATCCCGTTCAGGACTATAGGGACTGGAGCTCATTCCAGCTGTCACTGGGTGAGATGTGGAGTCCACCCTAGACAGGTCACCAGTGTATCTTCGGGCCAGTTATCATTATTAATTTATAATTTGTTTTTGAAGAATTATTCCAGTTTAAATGGAAGTTAAAGTTAAAAGAATGTAGCTTACATCAAGATATAACGTGTCACTATCCATCAGTTTGTGTTTAATGTATTTTAGACCAAGTTCTTCGGAATAAGTTATTGGAGTGCCCTGTGTGATCCATGGAGCTCCCCTACTCATCACGGACACTTTCTTTAAATTTTTAGGATGCTATTGAGATGTGGGCCTCCCATTTGTGGTCCAAATAAGAATAGCAAATATTTAGTTTTATTTAGTTTTTTTAAATAATATTATTTAGACACTGTGTACGTCTTAACAAATTCTCTTTGTGGCTTAGTACGTTGTGTTTGTACTGTAATTTTTTTCCTCTTTGATTGTAATTTCTTTGTCTGACTCATTAAAATATGTCTCTGCTACTTGCTAAAAAAATCCAGAATTTTTCATCAACTAGAGTTTAGATAATATGAGTAAGACAAGATCTGAACTAAAGGTTCCTCCAAGTGATGTCATCTGGAGGCATATTCAGCTAGTGGCTGAACAGGAGATATTTTTAATATAGGGAAATCAGAGGGACGTTTTATGGCATTCAGTTACAAGTGCTCCCCAAACTAAACCCAAAAGAAACAGGTTCAAAAATCTGTCAAGACGTTCTTTACTATGAGGCTGGATCTGCTCTGAGATAATAAAAAGTCCTTCAGTTTTGTCCTGGCTTAGTTTTGTTCCAGGTTTTTTCTCACACTGTGAAATGTGAAAGGTCAACATGTCCACTTCACTCTGGTTTCTACTTCTTGTTGTAACATTGTTGACTTAAGCCAGAGCCACCACTCTGTGTGTCAACAAGCTGACAGACTTAGATATCTGTAGCCTTATTTATTCTGTCAATAACAGGCTCGTGACCAACTTGGAAAGCAGCACCCAGAGCCCAACCCTGTTTGACGCTGCAGCATCTTAAAAGAATCTGTTGAACTCTGTCGACATACAGCTGCACATTAAAGCCGACATCCAACAACTGGACCATTCTAAAGAAAGTATCTGTCTGCTTTCAAAACTGCCTATTATCCATTACAAGACCAGTATATATTTGGAGTTTGTTATATACTGTAGGCTGGTGTTCATGTACTTCCTTCACAATGTGCAGTGCTTGAAAGCTGGAATGACTAACTCACACATAAATTCAAAGGGAAGCAGAAGCAGAAGTGTGTTTTACCAGATGTACCGAACCTTTGACAGTGGGAGCTGTTTAGACCTAGTAAAAGAATCAGCATTGCTTAAAACCTGAGTGATAACAGACAACGAGCAGCAGAGCCAGCCAGAAACTGCATGTGGACATGGCAAACCTAATTGGTTTTGTTTCTGTCATCTGACCATCAGCTTGTGTGGAAGCACATGCAGTCTGTTCTGCTTTGAATAATACAAAGCTTCAATTATGGTCTGTACTCTATTGACTGACTTTCCCAGCGCAGCATGTGTGCTGGAAGATTTTAGCAGCACTTGACTGGCTACGATTCAAAAGACATAAATCACCTTTGTGGACCCACACACCTAATTTTCCTTTTCCTTTCGGAGTCAGTGTGGCTTTACTTTACCCTGTGAACACCCTTTCTCCCTCTGCTGCTGGGTTTTCAAAATAAGTGATTTTACAACACAGAAATGAGCACTGTTGCTCTCATGCACATGGTTAAAGTACACGGTCACAAAGCCAGGAGAACGGAGACTAACTCTCAGTGGTAAACAAGCCTTTCCCCACAACATCCTGGTGGTAATTACTCTCAGTCTTACATCCAACCTAATGCCTGCAGTGCAGTTAAAATGTTATTACCACGTACAGTGAGATTGTACACACAGCAGGAAGATGTTTATGACAATGTATATTTTGTATTTCCATTATCACACATCATTTCATGGGAATTAATCTATTGCCTGAGGTGGAATTTTAAGAAGGATGGCAAAAGTTATCCCAAACAAGATATAGCCTACAAACTGGTGAAGAGTGTGTACTAATGTAAAAGACAACTTAGACTTTATTTGCCAGTTGTTTCAACTGCTCAAATGTATAAAACATGTTTTACTAACATGAGAAAGTAACTGCTGTGAGGAAATGACTCCTGTGTCCACAATATGCTCACATTTATATCAAGCAGGCTTTTATTTTGTCGACAGTTTAGTGTACTGTAGCAATGTACAACACTCTTTGTATTCAGTGTATGCTGCGCTGTTGGCACTGTGTTGTTGCATGTTGGTGTGTTGTAAATAGTGGGGCAGCTTAAGTTTTTTTCACCCTAGAGCGGGAAAAGTGCATGCACACCATCACAGTAAGACTGTTATCAGAAGGTTAACTGCACACTGAACATGGCACAATTCAGATGAAAGACAGTTAGAGTCAGAGGGTTAGACACACTTACTGGTGCAGTGTGTGAGATTTAGGGTGATCTATGAGCAGAACGGAAATACACTACTCATGTTTCATTAGTGTGTAGTCAGCTGATTATTCATCCAATCCAACTTATGTTTCAATGTCCAAAAAGGAGACACTGTAGGACTGAGTATAAAGTGTTTAATACTCAAGACTTAAACAATAAGAGAGGAAAAACTGGAGAGGCAATTGAAGGTGCAGGGATGTGTTCTGCTACTTCGTCATCCTGTAGATGGTGCGCTGCAGCACTGGATACAGGAAACAAGGAGGCGAGTAGAGGAAGTGGTAGGTGAAGGTTGCTGAACTTTTTTGGTAGGTGTTGGGTCTGAGATACATTAATTCAATCCAAGGCAGATTACTATCCACACTGACAGCAACATTCCCAGACTCCATTTGTCCTAAATTAAAAGCTGTTGTGGATTGAGATATGCTATTAATTAAGCTTAATGTGTAACTCTTTAAAAAATATATGTCTCAGTAGCTGTACTGGATGTTCCTGAACTTATCACTTCTGTAATGCAGACTTCTCAAACAGCACTGGCACTTTGAAACAAGGCTCGCCCTTCTAGCCAATGAAGCAGAGTGAACTGGTTTCAGTGTGGTCTCTATGTTGAGTTCCATATTATAGCTTTAAATATTATATCATTTAAAATCCAACAGTAGTGATTGAGCAGTTGTGCTATTATATGCCGAAATTTTCATCAGATTTTTCAAAATGGTCCTAGTTGTGTCCGCACAGCTTTCCTGTGCATTGAGAAATCTATACCTAAACTCAGTTTTATCATTATGTTGTTTAATATCTAGACTAGATATCTGTTTAATCGATAGAGTTAGTTTAATTACAACCTGTGTTACGGCCCTAGGCCTCTTGGTTGTCTCTTGCAGGTACATTCCTTATGTAGATCTGCTGTGTCAACACTCCTCCCTGATTGGTGGTTCACCAAAACTACTGTGACCAGCCCATCACCAGCTGCGTATATCAAGATCTCCACCTCTGTCGTCCTATTGGTCCGGCCTACAGGCATTCTCCACTCACCTGTCAAGAACAATCTCCATACTGGTTTAAAAACCCTGCCAATCAGTCATTCTGGGCTGCTGCAGCGTAGAGAGCAGCGCGCCTCTGGGTTGGTTGTTGGCTCGATTGAGGGTTCGTTCAGTTCTGAGCTGTGTGGTCTTTGTTTAGCTCTAGCGCCTGACCTCAGTAACAAATCGAAGCTTGATGTGCTTGAAAAGCCTAAAACGGTTTTTCTTTGATTATTTTAGTAAGACAGGATTGTCTAGCTGACCTTAGGTTTTAGGGATGCCCTATTGTACCTATGTTGCACTAACTTTGATAGTTTGTTTTTTTTTTGTTGTTTTGTTTCTTGGATGTGCTGTTAACTTTGTACTTAAATTTTTATGGAAACTCGTTTATTCAGGGTCTTGTTTTCTGTAAGCATCCTATCCCTTAGTTCCCCTGACATACTGTTATTTAGTTGTATATTGTACATTTAACCCCTATTGTTTACTTTAAAAATAAATACTCTAAATATTAGAGTTTGTTTTCCCATTCTTATTTTACTCCCTTTTCCAACGAGCCAGAGTTGTAACAACCTGTGTAACTGTCTGACTGCTCATGTGCTTGATGTCTATATTTTGTGTGAAAAGATGACCTATTTTATAAAACTTGAACATTCTGTCCACAAAGTGAAACAATACTGAATGTATATTTTTTAAGAAAAATGGTCTGCACATACTGCAAATGACATTCCAGTACCCAGAGCCTACCTTTACACTGTTGCTTCTCATTCATCCACTCACACACAGAGTCTTTTTTACAACTGGTGGTCAGTTGCTTTACTACAGCTGCCCCACGCATCAACAAACTATTATACAATCTGACTAAAGGCTGTTTGCTTTACAGAGAATTCACCATTTGCATCAAAGTCTGTTTCCGGTTGGATGCGGACAGGCGAGTGGCTGCTAATGGTTTTAAGCCCCTTTGGTTAATTTTAATACTTGTATCATTGTACTCATCAAGCATTGTGTCCTCCATATTTTCTTTTGCCACCAATGCGGATTTAATTAGTGGTTTAGATTTTCGTTAATCGTCATATATCACTGCCTTTGGTGCCTTTTTCCACATGAACACCCCCCGGTATTATTCTGCTAGAGACCATACAATTTATTCCCTTTAATATCTTAACACTTTGGAGCAATTAAAAACAGAGATAATTAATCACTTCAGCTTCAAACGCAGCTATTTACATTATTCATATTCACCAAACAAGCCAGCTCAGGAAGGATTACCATATGGAAGCCATCTTTTTGTTCTTTTTATGCTGCAGCTCAGCTTTGAATTGCCCACATGGAGCTAACGGGATAAATCCACTGTTATGACTGAAGTCTCTGCTACATTTACTAAACAAGCATCCCCCCACCTCTCGTAGAGCCCTCAGGAGGACTTTCCAGGGCTATTTCCTGGTTCTTTGATGGGCCTTTACACTCTAATATTGTGAACATCTCCAGCATGCAGTTTTCAGTCTGCTGCTGTGTTTGTATAGCACCGTGCACAAGTCTTTAAATGTGTGTTTGAAATCACCACAGCTTTAGATGGGGCAGACTAGAGTTCAAATGAACTGATCAAACTTTACAATGTGAACTGTGAAGGCAGAGTGCAGCAATATGTCAGCTGGAGCAGAAGGGCACTTTCAACAGCATGCAAGACTATTTCTTCAGTAGATTTTGGAAGCCACTGTGTCTTTCAGCGCAAGAGAGAGAGAGAGAGGGAGAGAAAGGACTTTGTGTTCTACCTCATGTTTTCTTTTTATGACTACACTCAAAGCTAATCTGTGTGGCTGCAGGGACCTTGTCTGCTGTGAACGATGGATGGTGGGACAGACGAGGGTAAGGATGGAGGTTGCAGGCAAAGCATGTCAAGAGACAAATGCTTTTCACTTTCCTATAAGAGAAAATTATCATAACACACTTACAGAGTAGTTATTGGAGTAATAACGTTCTTTGGAAATACACATTTTCACTTGTTTTCTGACATAGTGTCTATGCATTTTTCCAAAACAAACAGCAGGTATGTTATGCAACCAAAAGAAGAAAGAACAGGTTTAGCCGTTTAGCCACTGAAGGGCTACAGTCATCATCTCCAGCCACAGAGGGCTTGTTAGGGTGGGTCTCCATGAGCTTCACATTGTTGCATGGTATGAGGTTGTGTGTTCACAGAAAAAGAATCCTACCACTGGCTGTACACATGTTACAGTAATGTTCTTATCACCTGTGGCCCTGAAAATCGCTGCATACAGCGATGTGTGTATTGTGTGATTTGACCTGAACATTTCAATAAATTTGCTAGCGACAGGCTGACACGGAATACAAATTGGCCTGAGTAACAGAGAAACTGGTCAGCCAATTTAAATAAGACAGTCCCTGGATTTAGTCCCAAATGTCAGGGCTTCTCTCTGACTAATGAGCAGGGCTAAAACATGTCACTAACAAGCAAAATGCATCATCAGAAAGTAACAGCCTGAAACACAAAGGGAGACTCAATTTGACGTTTCTATTTGTCCATGACAGTGGAGTTTTCAGTGTGCAGAGCACAAGGAGGAGCAGCAGTAATGACGTCTAATGATAGAAACTCATTAGACCTCCACATGTGGGTCCCGGAGTGCACGGCAGCCAGACATTCGTCCCTGATTCCCATGTTTATTCTAAGGCCTGTTCGACCTATATGTTACTCTGGTCCTCTGCAGCAGGACTGACTGACTACCTTTGTTCACAGTAACCCACCACCACCATCACCCCCTACCCGTAACCCCTCTCATCTCCTCCTCCTCCTTCTGAGCCTCCATTCCCGATTGCGCTGCCTGCACTTTTATTTTTCCTGGCAGTGCTCACCTCCTGCAGCTCTGTCAGTCTGTCAGCGAAAAGCACAATACTGTGGGATAGAAGCAGAGGAGATACCTCCCCATGAAAATCATAACCAGATGCGTTCTTCACTTCCAACCCCCCACCTCCCATTCTGACTCTTATTTGTTTTCATTCTTCTCCTCTGCTTTTCTCACCTTTCTCCCAGAGAAGATTTAGCAGAATTCAGCTCTCAGCTGAATCATGTTTCCCACCATGTTTTCTTTGCGTAAAAGTCTTTAAAAGTTTAACATCTTTTCAAAGTTGCCCTGTTGGCACTTTGAATTCATTAACGAAAGAAAAACTAATTTGCTACATGGTTCTTCTTTACAGCTATTACACCCTCTCTGTCCTGCTTCATTCTTCATTGCTGGGAGCTCCGTCCTATTCCCACCTTTCAACTTAAAGGTCCTTAATATTTACCCAAGGAAGTAAAGCGAAGAAGAAAAGTATTTCTTGGCACAGTTTGAAGGGGCAGCATGTCTCCCCCCGCTACAGCCAAATCATATCCAGATGGAGCATAAAAAAGAAAGGAGCCATGGATTAGCTGAAGGTAGTTGCCATGTAAATGAATGTTTTCTGTTTGTGCTGGTCAGTTAAAGACTGCTCTACTTGTGAAGGCTGAGGTAAGCGTCATTATGGCAATCAATGAAACCAAGTAACAGACAGCTCATGCTGCTCTCACCTGTGGATCAGTGAAACTCTGTTCTCTATGCTAGGGATGACAGTACATAATGTCCTGTGCTAAACATTACTAAAGGAAGAAACTTTGAGTGGAAACATCTACTAGTTACTGCTGTGCTGGGCAGACAATGTCCCTCATTGTATCACCACTACAGTATATATGAGATAAGCAATCTCCTATCTCATGCATACTATAGTTTGCCCAAATGCTTTGTGTTGATCTTGTAACAGAATGGATTCCTGAGAGATAAATAGCGCAATTACATTGATTCTATTCTTCCCTCAGCAGCTGTTGGTAATGAAATGCTCTATGTATTTTGTATCTGTCAGTTATTTGTTCTGGTAATGTGCTGTGTACATACATATAGTGTATGAAAAAAACCAAACGAATTAAATGACACGTGGACTACTACATCTCTCTTCTTTCAAAGATGGCATTCCTTACAGCAGTGGTCCCTAACCCCCGGGTCAATTGGTACTGGACCACACAGACATAATACATGACTTACATTATTTCTATTTAATTTATCATCTGATTCTGGACTATGTTTTATTTTGGAAGATGACTGGATTCTCCTGACGCATGTCAAGATGCTTGCCTTGGTGACTTGTAATCTTTTATCAGCCTCTGGTCCCTAACCTGGGCTGACCCTAGAGGAGAAGCTGTAGCACAGTTGGTAACGTAAGTTGTCCACGGTCAGCGGTTCGGTCCCTCCCCGTCCCACGCCAAAGTGTCCCTGGGCAAGGCACCGAACCCCAAGTTGCTCTCGGTGGGCCAGATGAGCACCCTGCATGGCAGCCATCGCCATCGTGTGTGTAGCAAATTACCCTGTAAGTCGCCTTGGATTAAACCGTCTGCCAAATAACAAAATGTAAACCTAACCGTGGTACAGGACTGCGGTAACAGGCGGCCAGGGGAAATCCACACAAAATTACATTTAAAAATGTAAATGGAGCTTGCAAATATGTTGATGGTGAACATACGAATAAATATTTTCCAGACATATTTATTCTGTTTGTATGGTTGTGGTTATGGTGTCGTTCAATGAAGAACAAATAATAGCAACTTCATACATTGTTTATATTTGCTTTTTAAGAAAACCAAAGTGCCTTTTTTGTCTAAATTTCACCACACATAAGACGATATAGTCAAACCTACAGTATGTCTGTCAGCCATATGCTTTATACCACACTCCCCAGCTGCCTTCTTGCAAATCACTTTCCATTACTTAATGTAACGCTTCATTCATTCAAAAAATATGCTGCTTTGGAACATAATCATCCACTGATTAGGTTTCCCACAAAGACGTAATTGCTTTT
The DNA here is from genome assembly GCA_033026295.1 of Channa striata. Taxonomy (NCBI): domain Eukaryota; kingdom Metazoa; phylum Chordata; class Actinopteri; order Anabantiformes; family Channidae; genus Channa; species Channa striata. The sequence continues at coordinate 76,986 of JAUPFM010000113.1, forward strand.
CCAGTTGCTGCATAGGAATGCAATCTTTGCAGGACATTGTGTAATTGGCTTGGCTCCATAAGATAAGTTCAGCGCATATACATACCGCAGTTTCAAATTCATGCAGACAAATGCACTATTACCTAGTTTGATGATGTGTTTGTTGATGAAGTGTGTCTTTGACCAGTGAAAACCGAGTAAAAACTTTATTTTAAACCAGCATACAGGACACTCACTATGGAGTACAACCCATAGTGAGTGTCATGTGTGCTGGTTCTGTTATGGATATCTGAGAGCTTAGGTGCAGACAACATAGTGAATGAATATTGAGAGCAGTGAAACTGGATGGAGTGATAATTACTTTTGTAAAACAAATCAAAGTTTATTGTCTAGTATATACAGTGTATTCTTGAATCTAGCCACAGGGGTTGCAAGCCAGTGACTTCTGTACATACAGAGGGTTGCATCAGGAAGGGCATCCGGCGTAAAACTTGCCAAGTACAACCATGCGGATCATCCAAAGAGACAAGAGGCAGAGATGGAAGCAGCAGAGATGAAGATGTTGAGGTTCTCCATAGGAGTGACGAGGTTGGACAGAATAAGGAACGTGTTCATCAGAGGGACAGCGCACGTTGCCTGTGTTAGCAACAAAGTCAGAGAGGCCAGACTGAGATGGTTTGACAGGTGCAGAGGAGGGATAGTGAATATATTGGTAGAAGGATGTTGGAGATGGAGCTGCGAGGCAAGAGTGCGAGAGGACGACCAAGGAGGAGATATATGGACGTTCTAACAGAGAGGACATGAGGTTAGCTGGTGTCAGAGAGGAAGATGGCCAGGATAGAGTGAGGTGGAAAAGGATCATTCACTGTGGCGACCCCTGATGGGAAAAGCCGAAAGAGAAGTAATAGATATACAGTGTATTCTTTGAGTGATGACCACAAGTTCTCCTTGTCTCCCTAACATTTACTGTGAACACAGTAGTTACATTGAGTGAAAGGACAGACTTTAGGTGTGTGTTCTGAAAAATAGCGAGACACAATATAGGACACAGCCTTGTGGGGCTACAGTGTTTTTAATAGCAGCTCAAGAGGTTTTTCTGCTGACCCTTCAAGTCTATGGTCTGTCAATGTAAATGGAATTGAAAAAAATAGATGTTTGGGGAAAAATAAATTGTAACTTTTGAGAGATTTTGCAAATCATTAATCATTATAATATAATTATTAATATACATAAATATACTCTCTAGTAAACATTCATTGATTTTCTTTTGAGCTTGGCCTCAAACATAAAGTGTTAGAAGTTAGGTGTTTTTTTCTTGTGCAGTTTTAGTTTTAGTTGCTGGAGTCACAGCGAATGGATGTGGCATGGCAGCCCCAGGAGTCTCAATTGGGCCAGAGTGTAAGATGGCTCCACCTTGCTTTTCTGGAGAATCCCATAAGTGTTGATCGTTTTTTTGGTGCTATGGCTTTCATAGCAAAAGCCTATGGCTTATCTCACTACTCACGGGTAAGGCACATGAATGGTAAATAGAGGAATGAGAGAGCAGGTCTGCCTGTTGATAATCAACCCTTCTGTGCCCGAGAAGCGTCTCGATTGTTTAAACTCACTCAGTCTGATCGTTCAGAGTACTCCTTTGAGTTCTGCACACTGGCAGCCTGCACCAACTGGCGTGAGGAGACGCTTTTTGATAAATATTAGGAAGGAATAACTGCTCGCGTTAACTCAACTCAACTTTATTAATAAAGCCCTTTAAAACAGCATTGGCTGACCAAAGTGCTGTACACAGCTACACACAAACAAGACAATACGTAAAACAGTGACTAGTAAATAAAATGACAATAAAACAAGAGAATAAAACAAAGGAACAAACACAGAGTCCTCATGCTGAATTAAAAGCCAGAGAATAAAAATGGGTCTTCAAATAAGTTTTACAAATGGACAATGAAGGTGTCTGCTTAATGTGCAATGGTAGGGCATTCCACAGTTTGGGTGCTGCTACGGCGAATGCTCTGTCCCCTCTGGCTTGCGCTGTGACTTTGGTACTGTCAGGAGAAGCTGGTCAGCTGACCTGAGAGACCGGGAAGGAACATTGGATAAGTAGCTCAGCAAGATAAGCGGGGGCAAGACCGAGTTAAGATTTAAAAAAGAATAAAAGAATTTTAAAAAGAACTCTAAAATGCACAGGCAACCAGTGGAGCGTCGCCAGGATGGCAGTTATGTGGTCCCTCTTACGTGCCCCAACCATGAGACGAGCAGCAGCATTGTGGACCAGTTGGAGATGTGCAAGGGAGGATTGATTTACTCCAAAATACAGTGCATTACAGTAATCCAGCTGAGATGTAATAAAGGCATGGATTACTGTTTCAAAGTGCTGCCTTGTGACGAAAGGCTTCACCTTAGCCAGCTGCCTAAGGTGGAAAAAAACACACTTAACAACGGCACTAATTTGGTGATCCAATTTAAAATCACTGTCCATCTTAAAACCTAGATTTGAAACAATCTGCTTATCAAACTGTGCCAAAGGGCCAAGGTCAAGTAGGGAGGGTTTACTGGAGCCATTTGGACCGAAAACCATCACCTCTGTTTTTTTATTGTTAAACTTTAAAAAACTTAGTGCCATCCATTCCCAAATCTAGCAAAACAAGGATCATAAAATCACCAGTATCAGTTGCTAGGAGAATGTCATTAAAGACCCTAATCAATGCTGACTCTGTGCCATGCAAGGCTTTAAAACCGGACTGAAAAACCTCTAAAAGATTTTGCTCAACTAAAAAAGATTTCAGCTGCACATAAACAATTTTCTCTATTTTTAGAGATGAAGGGCAGCTTGGAGATAGGCCTAAAATTAGCCAAGTCAGTGTGGTCAAGACCTGGTTTCTTAAGCAGGGGTTGTATCACTGCATGTTTGAAATTTTCCGGAACGACACCTGAAGTCAGGCTTCCGTTTATAATAAGCAAAACCAACTGCCCTATACTGGGGAAAACCTCTTTAAGAAAATGAGGAGGCAAAGCATCTCGAGGGGAGCCTGATTGCTTGATGTGGTGAATCACTTCCTCCAAAAGTGAGAGTGTTACGGGCTCAAATGTTTCAAACATAGCCAAACAAGGAGCACAATCAGATGGATCAAAGATAGGAGCTGAGATGGAGGCCCTTGTGGTGACAACCTTCTCAGTAAAAAAGTGCAGGAAATTATTGCACATTTCAGTAGATGATTCCAGGCTGCATAATCTTGTTGAGGGGTTTAAAACAAGTTCAGTTGTCATAGATAGCACACGTGGATTTTGGCTATTTGACACAATAACGTTTGAGAGGTATTCTTTTTTAGCGTCTTTAACAGTGTTTTGATACTGACGCCAGCAGCCCTTTAGAATTTGAAAGAGACCTGCAGCCCATCCTTCTTCCACCTGCGCTCAGCTTTTCGACACTTTTGCCGAGCTTCACGAGTCCTGCTGCTGAGCCAAGGCTCAATTTTAGCTTTAGGCAACACAGTTTTTAACGGGGCCACAGTGTCCAGTAAGGCACAAGAAGAGGAGTGAAACCAGGAGCTAAGTTCCTCTGTGTCACCAACAGTCGTGTCAGATGGAGGACATAGCTGGTTAAAGGCAGCAGAAAACTGACCAGCAGTGGAAGAGTTAAAAATCCGACACAGGCGAGCAGGAGCAGACGATTTAACTGCTGCACAGGAAAAGTCAGCATCAAATAAAATGGGCAGGTGATCAGAGAACATGTTAATGCAGGTCTTTAAGTTTGACAGAGACCAGCCATGAGAGAGAACAAGATCTAATGTATGTCCTTGTTGGTGTGTGGGACCAGCCACACATTGCACCAAATTAAAAGAGTCAATAATGGCTAAGAAGTCTCTCACCAGTGGTTTTTTAATGCAACACACATGTATATTTAAAGTCACCAACAATGAGGAGACGATCATAGTTAGGCATCATTTCAGCCAAAAATTCAGAAAATTATTTTAAAAAGTCCTTGTTATATTTGGAAGGTCGGTATATGACAGTTAAGGATGAAGTGGTGGATCAAAACTTACCCCCTACCCTGCGATGCTTAATTGGACTAGCCGTTTCTATCGACTAGCTGTTTCATGAGTGTCAAGCAGAGCATTAGGCAGAACAGGGGTCGGAACTGCGATTAGCTCCTCTTCCTGTCAACAACACCAAGCACCTCAGGAGGAGCCTATGCAAATAGGGAGATTGAGACCAGCTCTTCTCACTGTACCATTTGCGTCCAAGGAGTGTCTGGCCTTCGTTGACTCTGGCTTAGATGCCAACTTTATTGTTGACACTTTGGTCTGTCTGTTAGGACTAGAGGTAGAGGTGCTGCCTGCTAAACTGGAGTTAAAGACATTAGACATATTAGACATATTAGACATTAGACATATATTAGACATATTAAACATATCACTCATCATATTAAGTTTGTCACCGAGTCTGTGAAGATAACTTTGTCTGGTAATCACGTGAACTTTGTTCCTTGTGTTCCTTGTTTGTGTATGTCTGTACCATCCGAGAACCTCCTTATTGTTAGGTTACCCTTGGCTTTCCACTCACAACCCACATATTAGTTGGCCCTCATGTAAAATCATGAGATGAAGCCGTTTTTGTTTAGCTAACTGATTACGAGTCTCACCCTACTGACCTTAAAAGTAAACTAGAGAAACTCACTGATTTGTCTAATGGTACTGCTGTTTACCATGACTTGGCTAAGGTTTTCAGTAAGACATGTGCCACCATCCCTACCCCCGCGTAGACCATACAATTGTGCTATAGACTTATTATCTGGCACCACGCCCCCTCTGGGCCACACCTACTCTCTCACAACCGGAGAGAGTAGCTATGCAGGAATACATTGACAATTCCATTAAGCCTGGCATCATTCGACCATCGTTGTCTCCAGCAGGAGCAGGAATAATTTTTCTTTTTGGGAAAAAAGATGGGGGGCTCAGGCCATGCATAGACTACTGTGAGCTTGAAAACATTACAGTCAAAAACTAATACCCTCCGCCCTCATGTTACCAGCGTTTGAACTACTGCAAGAAGACACCATTTTTACCAAACTTGACCTCCGCAATGTGTACCCCCTTATCCGCATTAGGGAGAGGGATGAGTGGAAAAAGGCCTTTAAGAAGTTTTATTTCGTGTACGGTTTATAAGGACTACTGATTGATCTTTCCTAGTTTGTCTCCCTACGTTACTATTCTTTGTTTCCCATTCCCGTCCATTCCTGACCACCAGCATTTTGTTAGCCACGGTACATCTTGGTAGTTGGTCCTAGTTTGTTAGTGAAGTCTTTGCAGTCTTGTTGGCTCTTTGCTTTGAGTATATTTTTGTTAGTACATATCCTATCCACTTAATGAGTGTTTTCATCATTACTTACCTCGTGGTGAGCAATTTACTTTCTGAATTATTTAGTGTATTATTATCCTCTTGTCTTTATAGTGAGCGATTTTTTTTCTCTCTGAATTGTTATTTTATTAGTTTCCTACTACTTTAAGTAGATTTTATTTTTCCTGCCTCGTTCTCTGTATTAGTTTCTTTAAATAAATTTAGTTTAATTGTACCCCTGATCTCGTAATGACTTCTGCTTTTGGATCCTTGGTGGGATAGATCCTTACAGTAAGACATTAAACCTCGAGAGTCAAGCTGGTTTTTACTCAAATGAAAGTGAAGCTCATACTGGTGTTTTTCATTAATAGCAAAATGGCTTGGCTAGGCTAGGCTTTTCTTAGTGCTAACCTTAACTGTTAATATCAGCAAATTCTGAAAAGCTATGGAGGAGGATTTGTTAAGTTTCTTTGGGTCGAGGGAGATCACAGAAGAGGACATAATGAACATGCAAAGTAACAAGATGGGCAAAAATTTAAGTCCAATAAAGTGTTTACTTTATGCTATATTTTGAGCCAAATACATTAATACTACTGTATGCAAAAGAACAAGCTTTTTTGTTTAAGTTAGGATTGATAGCATTGTCTTCTAAAGATTGAAGTCTTTAAATTTTACAGCTAAGTGTTACTTACCATCAGGTCATTAACCTTAAGTCTTAAATGTTTTTAATTTGCTGTATAGGGGTAGCTACTTTATTCCAAAGTATTTACCATGGTACACCTAGTTACAGCGGCAAACATACAACATACAAACCAAATAACCATGCATAAATAAAAAATCCAACAAGAAGACCTGATGGTATTAGGCTTTATTAACATTAGGATATACTTCAGAGGATGTCCATATCCACGGACATCCTCTGGACAGGATGTTGTCAAATTCGGTATAGCCCAGTGGGCTGCCACCCATATGGCCCATAAGCCAATGGAGAGAAGCTAATGAAGGTGAAATATGATCTCTCTTACCAATCCCAGTCAGTAATCTTGCTGCAGCATTTTGGATTAATTGGAGGCTTTATAGAGAGTTACTGGGGCAGCCTGAAAGTAGAGAATTACAGTAGTCCAATCTAGAAGTAACAAATGCATGGACCAGTTTTTCAGCATTACTTTGAGAGAGGATGCTCCTAATTTTGGCAATGTTTCTTAGGTGGAAGAAGGCTGCTCTAGAGATTTGTTTTATGTGTGAGGTAAATGACAAATCCTGGTCAAAAATGACTCCGAGATTCCTTGCAGTACTACTGGGGGCAAGAGTTATGTCATCTAAAGTAGCAATATGGTTAGAAAACATGTTTCTTAGACTTTTAGGCCCAAATACAATAACTTCAGTTTTATCTTAGTTTAGAAGAAGGAAATTATACATCATCCAGTACCTTATGTCTTTTAGACATGCTTGTAGTTTGATTAATTGGTTTGTTTTATCAGGTTTCACAGAAAGATATAACTGCATGTCATCAGCGTAGCAGTGAAAATTTACAGTGTTTTCTAATACTGTTGCCAAGGGGAGACATATATAGAGTAAAAAGTATTGGTCCTAACACAGAGCCTTGTGGAATTCCATAACTAACATTTTTTTTATGTGGAACGTAACATGAACAAATTGGAATTTATCTGATAGATAAGATTTAAACCAATTTAGTGCAGTTCCTTTAATTCCAAAAACAGGTTCTAGTCTCTGTAATAATATTCTCTGATCAATGGTGTCAAATGCAGCACTAAGATCTAGCAGAACTAGTATATAGACAAGTCCGTTATCTGAAGCCAGAAGAAGATCGTTGGTGACTTTAATCAGTGCGGTTTCTGTGCTATGATGAACTCTAAATCCTGACTGAAATTCTTCAAACAAGTCGTTTCTGCGCAGGTGGTCATATAATTGCTTTACAACTACTTTTTCAAGTATTTTAGAAATAAAGGGGAGATTGGATATTGGTCTGTAATTGGCTAAGACACCTGGATCCAGACAAGGTTTTTTAAGAGGTTTGTTTACAGCTACCTTATAAGCTTTTGGTACATATCCTGTTTGTAAAGATAGATTATTGATATCTAATACGAACGTGTCTAATAAGGGTCGAGCATCTTTGAGCTATCTAACTGGAATAGGGTCTAGTGGACATGTTGTTGGTTTAGATGCCATAATAGTTGAAGTTAACTCAGCAAGGTCTATGGGCACAAAGCAGTCTAAAAGGGACTGAGGACTTACTGATCATTCTAATTCTGTTGTATTTGTGGGGAGGGTCTGGTGAATTTTATTTTGTTCTTATTTTATTTTAATTATTATTTTATTTTATAATAAGGACGAAGTCTAGGGTGTGACTAAAACAATGAGTGGGTTGTTTTACATTTTGAGAGAAACCAATTGAATCTAATAATGAAGTAAATGCCGTGTTGAGGGAGTTACTGTCAGCATCTACATTTTAACCATTCTGAAGTTATCTATTGGTCGTTAATAAGGAGCCTTAATAAGCTGATTAAGCCCGATTACATTTATTTAGGATTGTATGCCAGGAAGCCACACAGGTCACCGGTACATAGCAATTGTTAATAAATCAATGTTCATGGTATTAACAAGAACAAACACTTGTTGTGTCATTTTCTACCCCCTTGCAGACATGTTTGCAGAACAGGTTGCCCACTGAAACTTTGCCTGTGGTTTCCTGTCAGTTAGATAATACTGACAGATCTGTACAATTTGGTTTTTGGAAGAAGTCCTTTTCTTAATTTAAACTTTTAAAATTTGGGTTTTGAGGGACAATTCTAAAAGCCACACTAACTGTACATGGCACACCAATTTGTACACTGTATACAAGATTTGTCACAGCACTCTGTTGAAGATTAATAAAAAACAACATTCCTTACAAACCAAAGGAGGGAAGTTTATTGACTACATCAATCATCCACAACAATACCACTGGTTAATTTTAATAACTGTCATGGAGGACAAGGGTAAGCATGGCCTGAGCAGTCTGCAGCTAAACGGTGCCGTGAAAAAATTAGAAGCTGCATGGATTTTCTTATCTTAGCATAAATGTATTACTTTCCCATTTTTAGAAGACACTGGCCCCTCCAGGATACAGCTAACTACTCCTAATTTACAAAGTGGCACTAATAGCCTCTCTGAGTGACATATACAACTTCATAGCTTAATATGGATCATTTGGTAGCCTTAAATGGGATTCAGCCATTATAATATTGCACAGTACATATGCATCTGAATTGCATGGTACAGTCAACCGAAAGATACATTCACTTTTGCACAGCTGAACATGTTTAGCTGCTGTTTAGCTACTAGAAAAACAGTTCCAATTTGGCTAAGAAATCACATGCATCTTTCATTACCACTGGTTACGTGTCTCTTCCTGGCTTTGAGGTTCAAATACTGCTGAAAATCCTGCATGATAGAAGTGCACTTGATATGTTTATTCGTGGAGATATATTGGCCTTTTCAGAATATAGTTCCCCTGGAGATTCCATTCTAGGTCTCTCTTGCCAGTGGATGGTATTGATTTGATACTGTGATATATATAACCAGTGATATGTTCAAAGATGATTTGCTGTGGACGAAATGGATTCCTTTAAGTGAGGGTACAGTGGCAGTGCCTGTTTTTCAAGTGATAGTACCACAAAAGTATCCTGATATGGTTTTGCGAGTTTCTTATCACCAATGTGGACAGTGAGTGAGGGAAATGTATGATTGTAACTTGAGGTTTTTTTTGGATTACCCCAGTTAGTGCTGGGCAGCGAGGGAGGTGACACAGGAGAGTACCTGGGTTTAATACCAATGATCTGGGGTTTGGTCACAGAGTAAGGTGTCCTTTGGTAGCGTTGCAGGATTGGGCCCAGCAGAAGGAGCACTGCATGATCAGAGAACAGAGAGATGTCAGTTTAGTCCTGGGGATCAGCTACTGGCTCTCTTGCCTTTAGTGACTGCTCCTTTCCAAGCCAAGTTTTCTGGTCCATACACAGCTCTTAAAAGTCTCAGAAGAAACTTATTTGATAGAAACTCCACTGTGGAGGAAGTCATCCTAGCTTTGCCATGTCAGTCTTTTGAAGATGTACTTTGCACATGAGTTAAAATCAGAGCAGGCTGCTCAGGGGAATGCTTTGGCCCCACAGAATTAATTTCGCTCCTCCTCCTGACAGTTTCCCTAGTATCTTCAGTGACAGACCCACGCAAACCTATTTAATAGAGCATGATATTGATGTGGAGGATGCAAGTAGTATTAGCACCGTTATTATAGGGTGTGAGGATTCTGGACTCTACGTTGTTAATTTTTTAGTTTCGCGTCCTGTTCTGGGCATTTGTTTTTTATTACCTCGGCCAGGATTCCTGTTTTGTCTTTTGATCTGTTGGGTTCTCTATACTTTCTTCATTTGTCTCAATTACTTTCACCTGTTTTCCAATTTATTTGTACCCAGTTTCCCCTCTCAGTGGTTGCTAGTTTTTCACTTATTAATGCGTGCTACTTATGCTACACTCCGTTTGTTGGTCTCAGGTTCTGTTTCCACTTTTGTCTGAGGTTTGGTCATCCGTTTGTTTATTACCCTCCTCTTGAGTTAGTTTTTTTGATCACCTGTCTGTCTTACTTTTTTCTTTTTTTGTTTCCTCCTGTCCATCGCTCTTTATTTTTGCATTGGTTGTGTTATGTTTATTGTCCTGTTTTAGTTTTTCACTGCCCTTATCTTATATAGGCCTTCATTTTTCTGTTTGTGTGTCCCTGCAGTACCACATCCCTCTTGGGAAAGAACCACTGAATCTGTAGGTCATGAATGACTAAGCTAGTCTTTCATATATTAGAATTGTTGAATTGATTGTATTTATATTATTGTAAAGTTTGGCATCACTGTATAATGTATTGTAAGAGATTATCATGTGATGTACTGAATATTATATATGCTGGTCGTGTGAAATGCAATTGGTGGAGTCCTTGTGACTGAGATTTTAAATGATACACTTGTTTCAGCAAACCTAAAGAAGCTGTCATGTGACGCGTTGCTTGAAGACTGGTTTACACACATTAATTGAATTTATAAATTGAAGTCTATTGAGTACACTCAAGTTCTTCCTATTTTTGCTATTAAATACCTCCTACTGCAGGTTTGTACCTTGAATAGTGACCTGCACATCAATTTTTTTCATTCATCATTGCGTTATTTGTTAGCTTCCCAACTATTCTGGAAACGTTTTTTGACGCTCACACAGGATGTTTTGCAGTGTTGCAATCCAGTGTCATGTTTTATCCTAAAAAGCTTTGTTTTTTCCCTTTTAGATCTTTCCTAGTGCAGCTTTAAACCCAGATTCTGCCACCTGTCTTTTTCCTTGTATGGATATGTAAGTGCATAAACATCTATTAATGCTGAATGAACTGGTTCTCTGTGCTTGTGTTGGTGGTGACTCACCCAGCCCACCGTCGGACTCAGTAAGGAAGTGACCTGAATTTCAGCTTTATGAGACAAGGAGAGCAGTGAAGAGAGGACATGTCTGACACATCATTGGTTATTTGGTCAAATTACACAAAGTTTTATAGCTTATTGCTGTGCCTAGTCTACACCGCGCGCACACACACACTCATCTCTTGTGGTGAACAACTTTAATGATATGTTGCTTGATGTGTAACAAAACTGGCAAAGTTAATAAATTTCTTACTAATTTATATACAATAAATGTGTATATGCAGTTATTAAGTCCAATCTGAAACTAACTACAATAACTGTTACTTATTGCTTATCTCTTACCAAGTTATTTGGGATATAAACTATTGCATTTTCCCGTTTATGTAAACCCAGTTCCCCCCTCAGGTGGTTGCTACTTTGCTTTTGCCTCACTTCATGCACTCTGTCCGTTGGTCTCTGGTCCTTCGTGTTGCCATTTGGTCTGGGGTTTGATTCATTTGTATCCATTTGTTTATCCCCTTTCCTAAAATTTGTACTTGATTACTAGTCTGATTCAGGTTTAGTCTTGAGTTTGTTCCTGTTAAAATACCTTTTTTAGTATTAGACATTTTTATTCTGTTTTTGTAAAGGTTACTGTAACTAGAGGACCAAAAGCAGAAGCTGGGAGACTATGTAGAGTGCAGAATGTTTAACACAAACTACCGATACAATTTAATACACACTAATTCTTAATTACTCAGCACAGCCTAAGGTGATATTAGCTCAAAGGACGAGACAAAGAATATATAAAAAACAAAACACACACTCTTAAAGAGGAGGTTAATAATACAAACAGAAAATCACTCTAGACGAGACAGCTAGCAAACCTACTAGAACAATCAACAGACTCAAACGGTATTAAAGGCTACTACTACTCTTTCGACTTTTCTCATCAGGGGTCGCCACAGCGAATCATCCGTTTCCACCTCACTCTATCCTGGGCATCTTCCTCCCTGACACCTATATCTCCTCTTTGGTCGTCCTCTCGCCCTCTTGCCTGGCAGCTCCATCTCCAACATCCTTCTACCAATATATTCTGTAATGGTTACCGTAACTAGATACTGTAACCAAAGAAACTGTAACTAGTGGACCTAAAAGCAGAAGCTGAGACACGCCGAAAGTGCAACAGGTTTATTTGCACATGAAATACAGTTAATCTCACAGGTACTACAGATCCTATGATACTTAACACACAGACGTGTGCTCTAACAAAACTCTTTCTAAAAGTTTAACAATAATAACTCACAAACAGTATGAACCTAAAGGCACAGACCTGTGCTCTAACAAAACTCTCTCAAAGGCTATAACAGTGTTAACTAACAAACCAGTATAAACTCAAAGGCAGAGACACTTAGGCTGTAACAAAAACCTGAACTACCAAAACTATCTACAGACTCACGACCAGTGTTAAGGGCTGGAGATCAGAAAAGGCTGAACGAGATCACGGTGCCGTGCCAGAACGAACCAGGACACACTAACGAACCCCAAAACCAAATGCAAGGCCTTAAATACAATCATGCAGGGGTAGTGATGAGGATCATGATGATGATGAAAGGCAAACTGTGAGTGCACTGGTAACCAGCAGAGGAATAGAGGAATGCTGCAGGGACACACACAAAACAGAGAAATGAATGCCAATATACAAGTTAAGAGCAGTGAACAACTAAACAGGGACAAAAGGCACCTAACTTATAACATATTCACTATCCCTCCTCTGCACATGTCCAAACCATCTCAATCTGGCCTCTCTGACTTTGTTACTAACACAGGCAACGTGTGCTGTCCCTCTGATGAGCTCGTTCCTTATTCTGTCCAACCTTGTCACTCCTGAGGAGAACCTCAACATCTTCATCTCTGCTGCTTCCATCTCTGCCTCTTGTCTCTGTCTTACTGCTACTGTCTCTAACCCATAGAGCAGAGCTGGTCTCACCACTGTCCTGTATACCTTTCCTTTGAGTCTTGCTGACATTCTTCTGTCACACAACACTCCCGACACTTTCCTCCACCCACTCCAACCCGCCTGCACTGGCCTCTTTATCTCTTTTCCACACTCCCCATCACACTGAACTGTTGACCCCAAGTACTTAAACTCCTGCACCTTCTTCACGTCAGGCCTGGACTACTCTCACGTAGTTCTCTGCCACCCCCGAAAACCACATACAGTACCACAGCATTTACCTCGGCACCCTGTCATACGCCTTCTCTAAATCCACAAAGACACAATGCAGTTCCTTCTGACCATCTCTGTACTTTTCCATCAACAACCTCAAAGCGAAAATGGCATCAGTGGTGCTCTTACGGGGCTTGAAACCATAGTGCTGCTCACAAATCTCCACCTCCTTCCTAAGCCTGGCTTCCACTACTCTTTTCCACAGCTTCATTGTGTGGCTCATCAGCTTTATCCCTCTGTAGTTGCTGCAGTTCTCTGTGTCACCCTTGTTCTTAAAGATCGGCACCAGAACGCTTCTCCTCCATTCCTCAGGCATCTTCTCACTCTCTAAAAAGTTAAACAGACTTGTCAGAAACTCCACTGCTGTCTCTCCTAGACACTTCCACACCTCCACAGGTACGTCATCAGGACCAAGCGCTGCACTTCCTTGTACTCCTGTCTACTTTCCTCAGTCCTCTCTACATCCCACTTCCTTTTAGCCGACCTCTTCCTCTGGATGCAGTCCTGTACTTCCTCATTCCACCACCAAGTGTCTTTATCTTCTTTCCTCTTTCCAGATGACACACCAAGCACCTTCCAGTTTCCAGTTTCCCTGATTACCTCTGCTGTAGTTTCCCAATCATCTGGAAGCTCTTCCTGACCACCCAAAGCCTGTCTCAACTTCTGCCCGAATTCTTCACAAGTTTCTTCATTCTTTAGCTTCCACCACTTGGTCTTCTTTTCTGTCTTTCCTCTCTTTTCTTCCTGACCACCAGAGTCATCTTACACACCACCATGCGGTGCTGTCTGTCTACGCTCTCTCCTACCACCACTTTACAGTCACTAACCTCTCTTAAATTACCTCACCAGAACTAACCATGAGACACTAGCAACAACAAAACTAAACAGAAGACCTTATCTACAAAGTACCTTTGGCGAGGAGGAGTTGAGAGTCCAGAATTTGAATTCGGGACATCTTTTTGTTCCTGTGAGTTAATTTGTTTCTTCTTGGACATTATTTAGTATTTGGTTGCCCCTGTATGTGCGCCCTTTACTTTATTATTTCAACTTGGATGTTTTTTGTGTGCTCCCCCTTTGGTCCTTTATTTTCTTGATTAGATAATCTACTTTAGCTGTGTTGTTATTTTTCTCAGTTTTCCCTTTATTACTGTTTTGCTATGTAGTTCTTTTGCTGTAATTTGTCTAGTTCATTAACAATTTGTACATGCATTTCCTGTCATCCCTTTTGGAGTAACTTTTTCTTAATTTCTGTCCATTTTTGTTTGCAATAAACTATTAATATTTCCTGTCTTTGTCCATGCCTCCTTTGTCACTGCCAGCTGAATATGTATTTCTCTTATCCAAGCATAGATGTTAGAGACACAGGCTGAAATATGTGATTGAGACAATGGAGTCATCTGATGGAAAAGACAGAAAGAGCTGTGTGTCGCCAGCTAAACAGCTATAGGAAAAGCCATTTGAGCAAACATTTGGGCCCAAGGATATAGACTAGAAAAAGGAACAGGACCAAGGACTGAGCCCTGTGGTACACTGGTGGAGAGGCTATGAGAGTTAGAAACACGCCACTGCCAGGATTCCTTGAAGATCGTCCAGAAGTAACACCAAGCCAGGTTAAAGCTGATCTAGGGATGCCCAAGTCAGAGAGTGCCGACAAGTGGATCTGATGGTTCACACTGTCAAAGGCTGCAGGTAGGTCTGGTAGAATTAAGACAGAAGAGTAACCTGTAGCTTTTGCAGCCCGTAGGAAATCCATGACTGTCAGAAAGGCCGTCTCTGTGGAGTACTCGCTCTTGAAGCCAGACTTGTTGGCATTGAGGAGGTTGTTCTGGGAAAGAAAGTCTGAGACAAGTGAATAGCAGAGGTGGAGGTTGGTAGAGCACTGATTTGAAAGTGGAGAATAGCTTTCTGGTGTCTGTGGTGTTGCTGAGCTTGTCCTGTTAGTATTGTCTTTGCTCTAGTGTTTGCTCTAGTTTTGTTGCTGCTTTTGTTGTTCTTTTCCTTTCTCTCTCCACTTTCCACTTACCCCAACCGGTCAAAGGAGATGGCCACCCACCCTGAGCCTGGTTCTGCTGCTGAAACCACGGAAGAGAACTGCTCCGGATTGAAAGATCTGAGGTTTTGCCAGAATGTTACCAGTGTGGTAGGAGAATTCAACGGTCTAGAGATGAAGACTGTGCACTGAATGAAGAAGTTATCCAATAAGTAGGACAGCAGCATGTCAAGCTTGTTGCAGAAGTTCCCCAGCTGGCCCGGTGGTCGATAAATCACATTTATCTGAGCTGTAATCAGTGAGGTAATTGTAATGCCATTATATTTCAAAAATGACTTCCAGGTGTCAGCAACAAGAAGTCCAGTCCCACTCACCCCTGTCCTGATGGGCAAAGAGTGTGGGAGAAGGCAAAACTGGTGGAGAGTGCAGCTGGACTGGTCATATTCTGAGGTGTAATCCAGGTCTGCGTAAGTATGAGCAGCTGGTCTTCAAATAAGAATGACTAAAAGCAAGGGCTGATGCTCCAGCAAAATATGCTAAATATGCTCTTAATTAGGCACAGCTAAAAATGCCTCATGTTGAAACCTAATCTAATTTGTGTGCCTTTGTTAAGTCAGAGCAGTGAATGCTTGGTGATTACTAAAGTGAAAGTAACATCAACAACAGTCCAATATACACACACAATATACACACAGATGCTATGAACATCTCTGATAACAGGTCAAGTCCACTCTGTACCCCAACGTCATCTCAGAGTTAACTTCGTCATAGGGCAAACTGTCTACTTGCGTCAATGTCCGCGATTACGGACAGTATTTGTATTTAGATGGAGCCAAGAAAGCTGGGTTGCTTAACCCGCCACCAATGGAACGTTCCTTTGCTGCTTATCTGGTGCCTTAACTCAATCATGAGGTGTCTGGGCCCACTCTATCCTGTCCAAGCACTGCGGTTTTTCCTCTGCACAGCTCAACTCAGGCCATCCGGGTCACAGACAGTTTCTCAGGTTTGCATGTGAGGGGACAGCATACGAATTCCCAGTGCTGCCATTTGGTCAGAATTGCTGCTTTTAAACACTGTCTCCTTCAGTTTCAATTGGGACACAAACTGCCAATTCTGTATGACCCTACTGGCTTGGTACCCACCAGACAAAAAGAAAAAGAAAAAAACAACATTATTACCTGTGAAAACAAGGCATTTAGCATAAAGAATCTTGTGATCTGCATGTGTACATAACAGTGGAAAATGTAACAGGTCAGTACTGCACATCTCCTGGTTTACTGCACATCAAATAAAATACACTGTGTAAATTACACATTGTGTATCACTGCAGTGCTGCATTATATAGCCTGATGGCTGTGGTGAGGAATGGCCGATGATTGTCCTCCTGATTTTATATTTTAATTCGTGCTGCATTCTTTCCAGCTCCTCCTTGGCCCTTTTCTTCTCATTCAGCAGGGCCTTCAGCTTCAGCTCAGGGCTCACCCAGGGCTTGTTGGGAAAACACCATACTGTCTTAGATGGCACAGTGTTTTCCACACAGAAGTTTATGTAGTCTGTCTTATAGTGTGTGAGACTGTCGATGTCCTCCCCATGAGGACTGCAGAGAATGTCCCAGTCCGTGATGTTTAAACAGTCTTTAAGCTGTTCACTGGCCTCCTCTGTCCAGATCTTCACTGTTTTTACCTGTTGTGTCTGCTTTTTCACCACCAGAGCAGAATGTGGTCGGAGCGGCCCAGAGGGGGAGGGGGGCGGAGGTTTATGCATTCTTGTCATTAGCATGTAGTAGAGGAGAAAAGTGTCTCAAAGAGTAAGGTTTTGAGCCTAGTCTTAAAAGTAGGGACGGTGTCGGCTGGTTACACAGGAGAGGAGCTTGATAGCTAAAAGCTTTGCTTCCCATTCTACTTTTAGAGACTTTGGGAACCCCAAGTAGGCCTACATTCTGAGACCAAAGTGGTCTATTAGGATGATATGGTACTACGAGATCTTTTAGGTAGGATGGAGTTTGACTGTTTAGAGCTTTATAGGTAAGAAGGGTTTTAAATTCCATTCTAAATTTAATGGGAAGCCAATGGAGAGAAGCTAGAGAAGGTGAAATATGATCTCTCTTACCAATCCCAGTCAGTAATTTGCTGCAGCATTTTGGATCAATTGATGGCTCTATAGAGAGTTCCTGGGGCATCCTGAAAGTAGATGCCCCTGTTTAATGATCCAATTTGGACAATGCTTCAGCTGTCAGACTGATAGCCTCACATTTTCCTCTAGGTATATAGAGGAGTTTATGGTTGACTCGGTGACTGCAACGTGTCCAGGTTTTGTGGCTGCAAAACAAGCTCAAATCATCACCCCTTTCTTAATAGTAGGTTTGAGGTGTTTCTGCTGAAATGTTCTATTATTTTCACCAAACGTAGTACTGGGCATTATGGCCAGTTCAGGTTTTTGTCCATCATCAATGTTACACATTTTAATCAGGCTTATTTCTTAGACTGGAATGTGTTCATTAATCCTACATATAACAAACTAATTCCACTGTAGAGGCAGGCAGAGATCGATGTATTACAGAAATGCTGCAGCTTTATTGCATTTCTGTGTTCCACAATTGAGTTGATGAAAATAATTGTACAGATTATGTTGATATGATAACCAAATTCCCACAAAATACATTAGGAAAACAATGACCTTGGACACTCACTTGTTGCTCAGTCTGTATCTAACCATGAAAAAGAAATACAAACATTTGATTTATCTGACTGCTTTATAGACAAACATCTGAGGCACCTATCTGATGGCTTAGATGATGTCAATGATGATGGACATAGAAACACTTATTACTTTACCTAATTTGAAAGACTTGTCCATGATTTAAACAATTTTACTCAATTAAGAAAAAAATATGCAAAACTGATTTCCACCCACTGCCCTGATAGAGAATGTGGGAGTTAGAGCTTTCAGCTGCGTGTTCTGATAGATAAACTCTAGTTAATGTTAGCTGAACTAAATGTAGCCATGATGATGTTAGCTTGACTACAAGCTAATGTATTGATGTACCTAATGTTAGCATTAGGTACATCAATATTATAAGTTAGTCAGCTTGGTCACTGTTCTTACAGTTTTCACCTCCGATGTAATGTAACATCCCAAAACGAAATTCTACAACATCAGTAGTTTTATGTCTAGCAGCAGTG
The DNA here is from genome assembly GCA_033026295.1 of Channa striata. Taxonomy (NCBI): domain Eukaryota; kingdom Metazoa; phylum Chordata; class Actinopteri; order Anabantiformes; family Channidae; genus Channa; species Channa striata. Next base: position 95,127 of record JAUPFM010000113.1, read on the forward strand.
GCTCAGCAGTGATATCCAGAGGAGGACAGGCCCAACTGATTCAGTCAAATCCTGTGAATCTTCTGAAGTGGCAGGAAGAACAGTTTATGTATAACACTGTTTTGTTAGCACAGTTCTATTTGTCAATTTGCTCTGGACATTTTGTTGGTGTAGCTTTTGTTTATTTCCTGTCATGGCTTTGTATTTTGTAGAATTGCTTTTCTTTCCTGTTAGTTTCTTTTGGTTGCTTTACTTTTCTCGCTTTTCCTTATTGCTTTTACCTTATTTCCGATTTATTTAAACCCTGTTCTCCCCTCACTGTTTTTTGGTTTGGCATTCACTTATGTCTCCATCCAGACATTTGGTCATCCTCTGTTTGTTTGCTTGCTGCCTTTGGTCTGAGGTTTGGCCCCTTTTGCTTTGGTTATTCATTAGTGTCTGTTTGTATCTGCTTATTATCCACACCTTTAAGAAGCTATCTTGATCTAGTCTAGATATTTAGTTAATATCTTTTGCTAATATCTATCTACCATGTCTTTCAAGAGGTGTGTAATAATTGTGTATACATTTTTTTAATTAGTGTTAGAACAAAAACTCCAAATTATTTTACTTTATCAATCAGAAATAATTTTCTAATTTAAAATACAAAATGTAAAAATGGTGACAAAAGAATTTACATTAGAGTTATGTTTTATTTTTATATGCAGGTGTGGACAAAAACCTTTCCAAGTATTTGTTTGTGTTTTGGCTTTTACACAGCCTATTATCGATGTCAAATGAAAGGACTGCAATCGTCAAGGTTTGGTAAAGAAGATGGTAATAAATGCATTTTCCAATTTACAAAAAAAAAATCTTTTAAAGGATAACTTTAGTCGTTTTCTCAATTAATTGTTTTCATAACACAGACACTAAAACTGAGAATGAATTGAATGAATTCTTTACTCACTGTTGATGTCCATCAGTCTGTAACCTTTCTGTGCCCTGTGATCTCATGTATTAAAAACACAGATACACCGTGGGACTCTGTGAAATGTTTTTTTGAATTCCAAAGTACCTAGTTGAATAGTCAAAATTTCTTCAAACATTTAGAATATAATTGAGAAAATAATAACAACTCATTGATTATTCACTAATGCAAATAATCACTAGTTGCAGCCCCAGGGCTCACAGTTGGCTTACACCAGCAATAGCTTCTGTTCTACTTCACTGTTTAGTGTCTACACTGAACATTTATATTGTATCTCTGACATTTTTTACCTTTACTGAAGTATTAGTCAGTAAATCCAGGAGGTTAATATGGCAGAATTAATGGTTGTCTAAATTAACACAATACCAGATTCTTGATCCATGTTTCATCCCTGCTACTTACATGATGCATGCCTTACCCATAGAGAAATGGTCAGAAACATGTCACAGAAGTGCATACACAGCAGAAGAAATGTATTCACAGCCAAGCTAATACAGTTAAAGATTTTTTAAACTTTTTAATTTAGCCTTCAGTTAGCATTTAACAGAAACATTTGAGATGACCTGATATTGTCATGTGAGTCTTTTTGATTTGGTGGAGTGGTAGGAGTTGCTGCCTCAGCTAGAAGGTTGCTGGTTTGTGTCTTTCTGTGTGGAGTGAGTTATTACCATGCTTTGTTCCTCTGGGTACTCTGGTTTCTTCCCACAGTCCAAAGCCATGCTTGAGTGTGAAAGTTTGTCTGTGTGTGACTATCTGTGTTGGCCCCAAGATAGACTACGATCTGGAGGATCGTTCTAGACAACACGGGATCTGTAGCATAAGCCTGAACTTCTTATGATTTCTTATGAACCCTCTTATGACATTACTGAGCAACCATGTTTTCTCAATCATTTGACATTCGTTCACTTGCAGACGGGTACACTTTTGGGCCCCATGTTACAGAATGGCAGCAGGTGAGCATACTAACAATAGACCACTGCTTAGTCTTCTCCCACACTTTACATATATACAGAAAAGAAAGGAAAATTTACGTGAGCAGCCATAAGAAGTATTTCTTCTTCCAAGGAAGAAATAAATCCCTGGGAGAAACCAAACTCATTTTATGCTAATGTACTGGTGCACTGCCAGTAAATATTTGTACAGTATGGCCTTAAAAAAATTCTCTGTTACACTTATTACTCTTGCAGCTGTAATTAACCTTCAAAATGAGTCCAAAATCTGTTCTCTATGTAATGCCACAACAGAACAGTGGCTCCCCCTCTCACTGCTGCCACTTCCTTGTTCAATCAATGTCCAGTCAAGCACAAAGCAGTGGCAACTCAGTGAGGGGGTCACCCAAGGTCACCAGAAGGGGTGGACCCTCTGCCCCCATTCCACTTTGGCCTGACCCACCAGATCAACCCTCATAGGTCCTATTGTGAGCGCAGTGGTAGAAACAGACCATCAATCTTCTGAGTAAAGCATTGTGGTACTGATGATGAGACATCCCAGTTAAATACCACTGGCATACTTCATACACACAGAAGTGCACAGAAAATGCCGGCAAGTGCAGGCTTGTCTAAGTACACACACGCCTCTGATTGCATGTGTGCGGGGAGTCCAGCACTGTTCTAGTCTGTAAAAGGTGGTGAAATCTCAGACAAAATTAAATGTAAGTCCATGTTTACAGTGACAGCAATTTAATGGATCAGATAAAGGAAAGGAATTTTCTAAAGGCCATGTTGTTCCTGATGTGGAGGTGTGGAAGTGTCTAGGAGAGACAGCAGTGGAGTTTCTAACCAGTCTGTTTAACAGGATTTTAGAGAGTGAGAAGATGCCTGACGAATGGTGGAGAAGCGTTCTGGTGCCAATCTTTAAGAACAAGGGTGACACACAGAACTGCAGCAACTACAGAGGAATAAAGCTGATGAGCCACACAATGAAGCTGTGGCAAAGAGTAGTGGAAGCCAGGCTTAGGAAGGAAGTGGAGATTTGTGAGCAGCAGTATGGTTTCATGCCCCGGAAGAGCACCACTGACGCCATTTTCGGTTTGAGAATGTTGATGGAAAAGTACAGAGATGGTCAGAAGGAGCTGCATTGTGTCTTTGTGTATTTAGAGAAGGCGTATGACAGGGTGCTGAGGGAGGAGCTGTGGTACTGCATGAGGTTTTCGGGAGTGGTAGAGAAGTACGTCAGAGTAGTCCAGGACATGTATGAGAGGAGTATGATGGTGGTGAGATGTGCTGTAGGTCATACAGAGGAGTTCAAGGTGGAGGTGGGACTACACCAAGGATCGGCTTTGAGTCCCTTCTTGTTTGCTATGCTGATGGACAGGTTGGCAGATGAGGTCAGAAAGAAATCTCCCTGGACAATGATGTTTGCAGATGACATTGTGATTTGCAGTGAGAGTAGAGAGCAGGTGGAGGAACAGCTCGGTCAAAGCAGATGGCCGTCCACCCTGAGCGTGGTTCTGCTGGAGGTTTCTTCCGGTAAAGGGAGTTTTTCCTCTCCACTGTTGCCTATGGCTTGCTCAAGGGGGATTTGTTGGGTTTTCTCTACATGTTTGTATAGTCTTGACTTTATTAAGTAAAGTGCCCTGAGATGACCTTTTTGTAAATTGGCGCTATATAAATAAAGTTGAATTGAAATTGAATTGAACAGCTGGAGAGGTGGAGGTTTGCTCTGGAAAGAAGAGGCATGAAAGTTAGTCGTAGTAAGACAGAATACATGTGTCTAAACGAGAAGGAGCAAGGTAGAAGAGTGAGGTTACAGGGGGCTTAGGTGAAGAAGGAAAAGGAGTTTAGGTACTTGTGGTCAACAGTTCAGTGTGATGGGGAGTGTGGAAAAGAGGTGAAGAGGCGAGTGCAGGTGGGTTGGAGTGGGTGGAGCAAAGTGTCAGGAATGTTGTGTGACAGAACAGTGTCAGCAAGACTCAAAGGAAAGGTGTACAGGACAGTGGTGAGACCAGCTCTGCTCTATGGGTTAGACACAGTAGCAGTGAGAAAGAGACAAGAGACAGAGATGGCAGCAGCAGAGATGAAGATGTTGAGGTTCTCCTTAGGAGTGACAAGGTTGGACAGAATAAGGAACGAGCTCATCAGAGGGACAGCACACGTTGCCTGTGTTAGTAACAAAGTCAGAGAGGCCAGATTGAGATGGTTTGGACATGTGCAGAGCAGGGATAGTGAATATATTCGTAGAAAGATGTTGAGATGGAGCTGCCAGGCAAGAGGGCAAGAGGATGACCAAGGAGGAGATATATGGATGTGCTAACAGAGGACATGAGGTTGGCTGGTGTCAGAGTGGAAGATGTCCAGGATAGAGGGAGGTGGAAAAGGATGATTCACTGTGATGACCCCTGATGGGAAAAGCCAAAAGAGAAGAAGAAGTTTGTAATGCATATGGATTACGTATGTCCACTCTGTGAACCCCAATTTAACAGAACACGGTCATCAGCGAAAGGTATAGGCAGTCTAGCAAAGGACCTAGGGATGCCTGCACAGCTCATACTAGCATGTCCTCCCCTTCAATGCAGGGAGAATTTATGCATCAAAGCATTGCAGAAAGTCTAGGCAATGTGGTAAAATAAAGGTGTCTTTTAATGAAGATGGATGCTGCCAGCTTCCAAAACAGAGTGCCCTAGGTCATCAGCTGGGTTTCCTGGTTCCATGAACAATGTATTCCCACAGAGAACTGCTGCCCACAGAGCAACTCAATGGGCCTGTGGAAGGGAATGGTGCCTAGTGTCTGAACTGGTGCTGCAGCAACCTGTATCACCACTGTTACAGTCAGATGGTGCAGGAACATGCTGCAGGGCAAAGGTTTGGGGACCATTCTCCCAACTTTATTTCGCCTGCGACTGTTGACAGGAGAGTGCATGTAAACAGACAGTGTAGCTACATCCACATGAGCTGTGTGGACTCGTCCAGGCTGCTGGGTAGAGTGTGGG